>OV656692.1:21315000-21526928 GCA_927399405.1 Agonopterix arenella | reverse complement strand
CCAGGTCGCAGGCGCAGTGGTGGCACTGTGTTGTCTCTTCCCTTCCTATTCGACTCAGATACTCACCGAAGCAACCGTGTCCGGTGAGTATCTGAGTCAATCTGTAGGTGACTTGCCCTTCCCTGCCGATCCAGGCTTCGAGGTGTGGCAGAATCGCACCGACAGCGCGTTGACGCGCACAGCCGCCCAGCTCTAGCTGAGCACGCCAATCCGTCAACGCGCGTCGGCGCGCGTTCCGCCTCAGCACTTCGTGCTCTCGTTCCGGCGGGCTCCCCGCCCCTTCACCCTGGCCGCCATGCCGCAGCTGGTCGTAGACCGCCGCGTCCATGGCCGCGAGGATTTCAAAGGGGGGGGAACGCGCCAGAACCGTCGCCGCCTCGTACGAGATTGTACGGTAGCCTCGCACGATTCTTATGGCCATGATCCGCTGCAGGCTCCTGAGTAGAGCTCTGCAGCGGGAGGAACCCGATAGATCGTTAGACCACACGGGTGCCCCATACAAGGCCATAGACCGCACGACGCCACCGTAGAGACGGCGAACATCCTCTCGTGGCCCCCCAAGATTTGGCAACAGGCGCAACAGAGCGCCTGCTACCGTCCGCACTCGGGGGGCCAGGCGCACGAAGTGCTCCTCGAAGCCCCATCGGCTGTCCAAGGTAAGGCCTAGGTACTTGATGTACCGGCCCACCTGGACGTCGGCGTCACCTACTCGGATTTGCAGGCTGGGCGGTTCTCGGCCTCTCTTGAGGCCATGGAACCATAGCGCCTCTGTCTTGTGAGGCGCTATTTCCAAGCCCAGCCGGCGAATCTCCCCAACAACACATGCCACCCCTAACTCGGCAAGCCGAAGCGTTCTCTCGAAGCTTGTCCCCTCGGCCATGATGAGAGTGTCGTCCGCATAGCAGACGACACTTAGGCCGGGGGGGAGTCCGGTGCGAAGGACCGCATCGTATGCGAGGTTCCACAATAAGGGGCCCAAAACTGACCCCTGTGGAACCCCGCAGCAGATCTCCCTCCTCATCTCCGTCCCATTCCGACCGGTATAGCGCACCGTTCTGTCCCATAGGTAGGCCCCTATTATTGCCTTCAGGTAGGGAGGCAACTCATGGTAGTCGAGTGCCTCCCTAATGGCCTGCCAGGGGAGGGTACCGAATGCGTTGACGATATCTAGCGATACCGCCAACACCACCCTCCCCGATCGGACTGCCGATTCCGACAGGGAACGAACGTAGCGGATCGCGTCCACCGTCGATCGTCCCTGCCGGAATCCAAACTGACAGTCCGATAGATCGGGGCCTACCCGCGACAGATGCCCGCTGATACGGGCGGAGATAACCCTCTCGAAGAGTTTCCCCACCTCGTTCAGCAGGCATATCGGTCGGAACGCGGACGGAGAGTCTGGGGTCCTTCCAGCCTTCTGAATGAGCACCAGACTCGCTTCTTTCCATTCGAGGGGGAACACACCGAGGCGCAAACAGTCACTGAACAGCAGCCTCAGTCTGCTCCCCAAGACAGACAAAGCCAACACGAGCGCTTTGCCCGGGACTCCATCAGGTCCTGGGGCAGTGTTGCGGGATGCGAGCCGCCGCACAGCTCGGTCTAGCTCCCCCTCCGTCACCTCCATTTCTTCGGACCAGGGTTGCTGTTCCGATTGAGACGGGGGGTCAGAGGAACTATCCTGGACCCTGGGGAAGAGGGTGTTGACCACCCTTCCCAAGAATTCGGGGTCCAGGGTTTCCGTCAGCGGAGGGACCCACGGTTTGAGCTTGCCCAGTACCATCTTGTACGGGCGCCCCCATGGGTCCCTATCCAGTCCCTCCAGGAGCTTTCTCCAAGACCGGGCTTTGGCGTCGGCAATCGCGATGCCGAGCGCCTTTGCGGCGGCTACGTAATCCCGCCTGGCTCTGACTGTCTCCTCCTGAACTGTGGCTTGCCGAGTTCTCCTCCGGCGGGCTCGTTGGTACCGGCGTCGCGCAGCAAGAACAATTCTTCTTAGCTGCGCGATTTCTTCACTCCACCAATACGCCGAGCCTCGCCGGGGCGGCCCGATTCGGGGCATCGAGGCGTCGCACAGCGACGCCATAGCGTCCCGAAACTGGGCCGCCTGCACCTCCAGATCGGGCGAGGTCTCTCCCTCAGTCCAGCCCGCGACGTTGGCGGCGGCTACGAGCATGTCACGGTCGAGCCGCCTAAGGGACCATCGTCGCGGGGGGGTGCTATCCTGGACCGGGCTGCTGGGGCGGCGGAGAGACACATCGAAAACGATGTGCCGGTGGTCAGATAACGTGACCACCTCCTCCGCAACCCTCCATCCCTGCACCATGTGGAACGCAGAAGGAGTCGCCCATGAAAGATCCACGATCGACTCCCCCTGCCACCCCACGAAAGTGCTGACTGACCCCCGGTTTAAAAGCCGGAGGTCTAGTTCTGCCGCCCACTCCAGGAGCATCTCTCCTTTTGTATCGTCCCGGGTGTCGCCCCACTCGCTTGAGTGGGCGTTAAAGTCACCCAGGACGATGACTGGACGAGGGGCGCAACCGCGAATGCAATTGGCCAGCTCGTCCAGGTAGGCCTCGTACACGGCGAGGCCCACAATATTTGGAGAGATGTAGCACCCCACTATGGCCAAGGAGCCCCACTCCACGGCCACGAATCCCAGCCCCTGGTCCAGGAGGGAACAATGGCGACCGTCTCCCCCCGCCCAATAAATTGCAGCCATGCCCCCCCGATCTCCGAACCACCTTGGGTGGGACGGAATCGAGTAAGGCTCGGCTACTACCGCTAGAGCAACCGACTGCTCCGCGAGCGTTTGGATCAGCAGATCTTGCGCTGCGCGGCAGTGGTTCAGGTTGCTCTGTAATATTCTGCTGGGGGGCGGGAATATTAAGCCTGCATCATTTCCTCCTGTCCCCGGGCTGGGGAGGTGAGCGTCTGGGCGGCGCCCCCCCTTCTTCTTTGGCGGGGAGCATTTCTTGCTCCCCAACCGGTGGTCGGCAGCCCTGCCCATGTCCGAGCACACGGGACATTTGGGGGTGCACGCTGTGCAGAGACGGGCAATGTGCTCCGTCTCAGCACATCGATAGCAGCGCGCGCTTCTGTCCGCCGCGTTGGGGCAGCGTGCTCGGACATGCCCCATTTCGAGGCACTTGAAGCACTGTAGAGGCCGTGCCCCAAGCGCCTCGACTCTTGCCGCGGCCCAGCCTATCATTACCCGTCCCAGGGTTGCCAGCTTTCTGCCAGCCCCGAGCGGGCACCGCACCCAGGCTGTACCTAGCCGAGACGGGCTTCTTTTGATCTCCCCGACCTTGACATCGGTCAGGGAGCATCCGCCGGCTTCAGCGATGGCCGCCGCCACAATTGTGGGGGTGATGGACTCGTCCAAGTCCATCACCCTAATCTCCCCCGTTTTAGATGGGCGCGATATCATTGCGCCCGTGCCTTCGAGTACCGCCACCATTTTCTTCGCTAATGCGTCGGCTTTGGTGGCGCTCTCCGGCCCGGGGATTTCCAGCAGGAGGCCCCCGGTTACCGCCCTTCGCTGTCGTAGCCCGCCAGTTATGCCGAGCTCTGACAGCTTTATTCGGGCCGTGACAGCCTCCATCGCCGCCGCCAAGCTGGTCTTGGCCTCGGGAGGCACCGTGACCACTATTGCGGCTGTGGTGGGGGGCTTTGGCAGCTGCGCCTTTTTTAGTGGCGCAGCGCCGTCCCTTTCCTGCTTCCTCCTTTGGCCGCCGCGCTTTTTTCGGCCGACTACTTCAGCCCAGGACGACTGCCCCTGGGTCCCACTAGACTTCCCCTGCGGGCCTCCAGGGTTAACAGGGGGAGGGGTAGCATTCGGCCCCGGTTTCGAGGCGGCAACCCTTTTCTTCCTGTTGGCCCTCCTCTTCTGGGCCTTCGACAGGCGCTTGGGCTCCGTCTCCGGCACTTGCGTCTGTCTTTGGCCCAAAGGGGGCCTTTGTCCCATCGTAGGGAAAAACCTCGCCATAAGGTCAGACTGGAAGCGAGCGAATTCGCGGTTCATAACCGTCGCTAGCTCGTTCCAGTCCGACACGCCTTCGGTGCCCTGGCCATTCGTGGGCCCTGACTGCGGCCTCTGAGGCTGCGGCCTTTCAGGCCGCGGTCTTTTAGGCTGTGGCGTTTCCGCCTTCTTCTCCCCGTCCTTCTTTTTCTTCTTTCTAGCGGAAGGAGACTCCGAAGGTTTGGCGGGAGGGGGCTTCGCGGATATGGTGGGATGGGAAGGCGGGCCCGTCCCCAATCCACTTCCACCCCCCGACTCCATCTGCCCCTCACCTCTGAGACTCAAAACCTCTTGAGACAGCGCCACCACACGCGCGCTGAGATACGCGACCTGACTACGGAAGTCCTCGTTCTCCCGGTCGCGGGTCTCCGCCCTAGTGCAGAGCTCGGCGGTGCCGGCCCGAATCGCCTCGCATGCCGCGCGGAAGGAGCGGACGAGGTCTGCTTTAGAGCTTTTAGGCCTGTCCGCTACCCTCTCCACTGCCGCTAGGCCGGCCAGCATCTCCGCACCGACACTCGCCGCGGGCTGCTGGTTCTCCCACTCTACCGATGTCTGAGAAGACGAACGGCTTTCAGGGCGCCTTTTGGGGTCGCTTTCATCCTCTTCCCGGCGCTGCGGTTTACGCTTTCGCGCCCGCTGGTCGCCGGGGTCTGAGGAGAGCGACATGGTGGATACGCCACCGTCGCTGTCAGCTCCACCGTCTGGCCTTCTCTTTGATGCAAGAGGCGTGCCTGGCCTGATAAGCAGCCTCAGACCACCTCCTCTTCGCTCCCCACTTCGGTTGGACTCCGAGGATTGGGAGCGCGCAGTATTGGGCGTGCGCGTGCGAGGGCGTCCTCCCACCACTAACTCAGTCGGGCGCACAAAACTGGGCGTGCGCGCCCCTTCGCCGGTCTCCGGCGGATTCATTACATGCCCGGAGGCATGGGAACTCAGATTGCCCCCCCCAGATACGGAAAGGCTGCCTGACTCTCCCACGGCACGAGGTGTCGTGAGATCGTCAGGGCGGGATTCTCCCACTGCGGAGCAGCGGGTACCCGCCTGGGGTAATACGTTCTTCTGGGTTTTCATTTTCCATACTCGCTTTCGATGTAGCCCTTGGGACTGAGAACCCCCCAGCCATGCATCCCCTCGCCGGGCTACTGGAACTTGGGATTTAGGGTAATTTTTTAGAGTGGTTGTCTTCCACGCGACCCGGGCAGATACCCCGACGGTCCCCGTCTCTCTCAGTGAGTCTACGGGTTGGGCCGATCGGTGGGATTCATAACCCCGTGCCCGCTTTGGGTGGACGCTCTCGCGACCGCCCGCGACGGACCCGTCGCCCCTTTTTGATTTTTATAGTGGTTATCTCCACGCGACTCGGGCAAATACCCCGACAGTCCACGTTCTCCATCTGGAGGTTACGTGTAGCTCGGCGCATGCATTTGCATACACCGAGCTCCTTCCCGTGCCCTACGGCACCTCTAACACGCGGATGACTCCGCTCTCGCTCGTCCACTACGCCCTCTGCTAGGTTATCAGAGGGACGTGCGGAGAGCCCTCACGCACGGGGCGGTTTGAACCCAGCGGGGCCCCACCCCGTGCAAGTGGTGTTCTTAGCTTCGCTCCAAGCATTACACGCTTGGAACTACTGAGCCCCCCCGCCACGACAAGGCGAACACCTTGGGGGGGACCTGAGCAAACCTAACCTGAGCAAACCTAACCTGAGCAAACCTAACCTGAGCAAACCTAACCTGAGCAAACCTAACCTGAGCAAACCTAACCTGAGCAAACCTAACCTGAGCAAACCTAAACTGAGCAATCCTAACCGCGTTGCCTCGCACAGCCCTGTAACAAGATCTTTGCGCGCCATTTGCGTATTGTACGTCGGTGCGCGTTCCGCGGCAGCATTTCAGGATTTTGGCCTGGCGGTTCTCCTTCGGCATTCCGGTCGACGGCACGCATTTGGTCGGCAAAAAAAAAAAAAAAAAAAAAAAAAAAAAAAATTATATTCATTAGTAATATCTATCTATCTATCTAAACTATTATAAAACTGTAGCGGGAAGTTTGTCTGTACATTGAAGATATTAACAAAAAAAAAGTTACGATATGGTTTTTAGGTGTCCCTGATTCCATTTCACCAATTTTTGGATTTTTTGTCTGTCTGTTTGTTTGTGTGTTTGTTTGTTTGTTTGTTTATTTGTTTGTTTGTTTGTTTGAACGAGTATCACGCAAAAACTACTGAACCGATTTTGATGAAACTTTTTTTGTTTGATTGCTTATGATCTGACTTAAAATCTGGTATATAATTTATCTCGCTACATTGACGGGAGCCGGAGATATAAACATATAACCGCAAGTGCAACCAATGTACGGTGCCATTTCAATTTCAAGTAAGTAACACTAATTAAAATTAAAAGACTTGTAATAAAGTAAGCTAATTCTGAAGACTGTTTCATTTATAAATAACGAAAATAACAACAAATTACAAAATAAATACCAATAATTATAAATTTTATCATTGTCCAGTGCATTGTTAGTATAACATTGTTTTTCTTTTTGGCTATAAAATCTTTCAAACTCCATGGAGAAAACCTTTGCATAACAAAAAAAACCTTAGTACTGGCCACAAGAAAAAAAGATTCGAACTACAAATTTCTTGACATTTTGTAGAATTACAGTGCAACCAAAGCAGCTCCTGCTTTAGTTGCACTAGAGTGTAATAGAGATAGTAAGTACTACGTACACGTACATGAGCAGGAGTAATTATTAAAAAAAAACTGCACGCCAATTTCAAACAAAGAGAATATAATCATGATTTCAAATCAGCAGCCGAAAGATGTCTAAAACTCGATTTTTAATTCGGAATGTTTTTATTTACGGTGTAATCACACAGTGTGATGTAATACACATTTTACGCAAGACTGGATAATAGCTAATATTTTAAAGCAATTATAAGACAGGTAAGAAACTATTTTGAAATACCGTAAATTATTACTAAAATACAAATGAACGAACTCTAACAAATTAATAAGGGTCGGTTTTTTATGCCGCCGATGCGATGTGCCGCCGTGCATTTTGCGCCCGATTCGATTAAGGGGATAATATATTTTTCTACGGCGCTCCATACAAAACGAAGCTTAGTTTAAACATTTAGTAATTAAAGTAAAAAATGAATGGTTTTAAAACAATCTAGAAGCCAATATCTGTGATTTCCTTTTAAATGTTTAGTTCTAAAGTTATCTTAACTCAAAGTTTGTAGTCCGTGCTGCGGTCCGTCCGTGTCGTGTGTCGTCCACCATTTGTGCTCTCTCTGAGGAACCTTCCACAGCCCTACGGACTGTCGCTTGATATGAGCTTTACATTAATTAATGTAACATTCGGCAATAGCCGACTGCGTCCTTCCGTACGAAATTATTCGCTGGAATCCAGGCGCATACGTGCGCCTCAGCCGTTGTTTCAAATGCACGCATTGAAAGAGCAAAACTCGAGGTTGATCTATGGCATCCTATGTTCAGATACTCCACAGTACCTCAAAGGCTCAAGAGCCGCAAAAACTTTCTGAAGTGTGTCCACCCTATACAAGGTATTGGTAATGGTCCTCGAGCTAGATATGATATGATATGGCGAAGAAAGAGCACGCTACCCGACCCGTTTGTCCCCCCCTCGGAAAGCCTTCCCCCAGGACATGAACTACCCAGGCCGATTTGGAGGTCTTTAAACAGGCTCCGAACTCAAGTCGGCCGGAGTAAGGAGAACGCAAACTTGCACGCGAATGGAGCGTATGGACGCTGCTGGTAGTGCTATCCGCGTGGCAAAATACTGGGCTGGAAAAGTCGATAGAAGAAAATGCACGCAAATTGACAGCGAGTGCTGACCAGGCCATGTATCCGGACTTTAGATTTTCGATATAACGCGACCGTTTCGGTTCCGGTCCGAACTTCATTGTAATAGAGTTGACATTGGAACGATAACTTTCATGCAATTTCGACGTTCGAATGTCCGGGTCAAGAACAAAGAACATTGTATATAGTATTCGTCCGGGTAGACCCCTGCTGTCAAACGTCAAACGGTGACGTTGCAGTGGAATGCGGCCGTCACCGATTTCGCGCGCATCTGACCGGATTGCAAGATGTATAGGGTCCTTCTTATATGCAGACAGTTTTTTAAGGGGGTCATCAGACCATCATACTGAACAACTTTCTTTATGGGACCAAAGGCGAAATCACGAAAAAAAATCAACTGTTCCATACAAAACTGCAATCCTACTCTACAAAAATGTATGGGGCAGAAGATTTTTTTTCGCGATTTCGATGTTAGTCCCATAGAGAAAGCTGTTTGATGGTCTGATCATCCTCTTAAAAAGTGTCAGCATATTAAGTTAAATATATAAAAAATAAAGTAATATATATGTAATGCGCCCCGACGCGTTCCGTTCAGTGATAATCATACTTAAAAAATAATTTTGTATCTGCCAGTACACTTGATTGTTTTCAGTAATGAAAAATGCCATCACGGAGAAGAACTAATAATCTCACTAATATTATAAACATGAAAGTTTGTGACGATGTGTAAGGTTGTAATGTTGTATGTTTGTGGCACGCATAAACGGCTGAATGGATTTTGATGAAATTTGGCACGCAGATAGAATGTGTTCTGGATTAACATATAGGATACTTTTTATCCCAGTTATGGGTTCCTGTGGGATAAATTACAATGTTTTATCATGCTGAAACATGTATCACGTTTTTATTCTATGCTCACTAGCGCTAATTTGACGCTGAAAGATGCATTTGTGTAGATTTCAGTGATTTTTTTTTAATTCTTTTGTTATTTTTGAGGTTTTAACCCTGAGGTTACGTCAGCCCATTTCAGTGATAAAAATAGTATTTGCTTTTTTCAACAGTTTTGACAACAGCTGTGTAGTATATTTGGTATATGGTTAGATTTTCGTGCATGAGGTGGAGGTTCGATTCTTGGTCGAGAATATTTTTTTTTT
Organism: Agonopterix arenella; assembly: GCA_927399405.1. Lineage (NCBI taxonomy): Eukaryota > Metazoa > Arthropoda > Insecta > Lepidoptera > Depressariidae > Agonopterix > Agonopterix arenella. The sequence goes on along the minus strand of OV656692.1, from coordinate 21,517,932 downwards.
TTAAATACATTCAACAACTATATCCATTTTTCACCGGATTAGACAGAGGCAGTTAGGCTTGATATGTTAAGGGCCTGACCTTAATCGTAATAATATCCTGAGATCATATTAGATCTAATATTAGCGCAGGATGTTTTCTTTTGGCTTTTTTCAAATTTTAATCCTACCATCCTACTAGGTATCTCACTAATATTAATTGTATGTTTGTGGTTCAATCATCAACACGGCTCAGAAATTCGGTCTTACAGATTTGATTGTATAGGTACTGGGCGAATTGGAAAAATATTTTTTTTTATCGTGTCGACTTCAAATTCTGAACAAAGTCTCTAAATAGTAGCTTGCCAGAATCGGGCAACCGATACTGCACCGTTGCTAGCGGTCATGAGCTCCTCCTGCGTGCAGATGTTAGGACACGCAGGGCACGATGTGAGATGGGCCATCGTTTGTGGTGTTCCACACAAGCAAGTCACATTTTGCGCATCCGAGTATCCCCACCTGACCATTTTGTCCTTACTGCGACCGACCTGGGTTCGAAGTCGGTTTAAAGACTTCCAGTTCGCCCAAGGCAAGTCATGTCTAGGCTCTCAGACGGCGACACAAATGGAGTTGGGAGGGACACTTTTTGTCGCCATAGAGTACACCTTGCTTGCGCTGGGCCAGTGTTCAGGGGGTCGACACACTTCATAAAGCTGCGTCGGCTTGGCAGCCTTTGCGGCGCAGGAATAAAGCCATGCATGAGATGTCGTGTGTAGTCCGCCATTTGGGCTCTCTCTGAGGAACCTGCCACAGCCCTACTTACATCTGGGGGCGCTATGCCAGCCAGTGGGTAAAGCAACTGTACCGGTTTCAAGCAACCAGTTATAATCCGAAACGTTTCGTTCAGTGCCGGTATCCACCAGCTTGGCGTGGGCAGATCGGCCCCACACCGGGCACGCGTATTCTCCAGCGGAGAACGCGAGAAAAATAATTAAACAAATAAATAAATAACGCTCACAGGCACAAACATTATTTTAATTATCCGAAGCAAGCATTATAGGCTTTTTATTGTGGAAACCATACAACAACGGCATATACATATAAAATCCAAGACCGAACCGGGACTCGAACCCAGGACTCTGGTTTGGCAGTCCGTAACCATTACACCAACCGGGTCGGCAAATACTAAAAATCCTCTTTCTTTTAACCTTTTCTAAAGTTAGTGTTCATAATTTTATCGTAGTATTGTTTTCATCTTAATAGATGGCGTTGGGTGTTTTTTTGAAGCAAGTACCATACTTAATTCACGCTCAAGACATCTCAGATATTCGGTCTTACAGATTTGATTGTAAAGTTACTTACCGGCTGAATAATTAAATAAATAAATAACGCTTACAGGAACATTGTTATGATTCCAAGCAAGCACTATAGGCTTTTTATTATAGAAACCATACAACAACGGCACAAACATTTATAACATCCATGACCGAACCAGGTTTCGAACCCAGGACCCTGATATCGACATAAATAAAAAACGAATAAACGACGAACAGTAGAAAAATTAAAGTGATGGATCCATGACTTTTATCTGATACCTACAGACTTACTTGGGGTACTTTCTGATTTTGATTTATCTTAAGTTCATGATTTTCTTATCTTATTATGGGAAATGGCAAGCCAGCAACACTTCGACCCAATGGTATCTTTTGTATTGACCCCTACATATTATTTTCTTCATCCTTGAAAAACTTGGAAAATGAGGGAGGCAATAGCGTTCAGGGTAAGAAACCTGTAATGAATAACCATCTCTCAGGAGTCACATACGTTTACCCACCAAGACATCGCAGTCACACAGTACAAATGTTCCATGGTTTCCTCCTCCTCTCCACACGCTCAACCGGGATCTAAGAGTGAGCTTTATCGTGCCTGTTGCGTAGTGCCCAGTGAGGGCTCCGACGATGGCACGAGCTTTGCTCCTGCTGTTGTTCAGTATGAACTGTGGGATTCGTGTTGTTATATTTGTTATACTCTGACACCAGGGCTTTGCCCACACGATAATAAGAAGATTGCTGATGAATTTCCTGCAGTGTTGCAGACCCGAGAGGCCAGAGCATTCTAGCCTGTGTCTTTTATCAGCCCATTCCTTAATCTATCCATTCTAATGTTACATGCCAGGATTCCTAGACTTGGTTCGGACCATGACCTTCATGACCTTAGACGAGACATTAGACAAAATTACATGTCCACGCAGACGAAGTCGCGGGCAAAAGCTAGTACTATTATAAAACTGTAACAGGAAGTTTGTCTGTACATTGAAGATATTAACAAAAAAAAAGTTACGATATGGTTTTTAGGTGTCCCTGATACCATTTCACCAATTTTTGGATTTTTTGTCTGTCTGTTTGTTTGTGTGTTTGTTTGTTTGTTTATTTGTTTGTTTGTTTGAACGAGTATCACGCAAGAACTACTGAACTGATTTTGATGAAACTTTTTTTGTTTGATAGCTTATGATCTGACTTAAAATCTGGTATATAATTTATCTCGCTACGTTGACGGGAGCCGGAGATATAAACATATAACCGCAAGTGCAACCAATGTACGGTACCATTTCAATTTCAACTAAGTAACACTAATTAAAATTAAAAGACTTGTAATAAAGTAAGCTAATTCTGAAGACTGTTTGATTCATAAATAACGAAAATAACAATAAATTACAAAATAAATACCAATAATTATAAATTTTATCATTGTCCAGTGCTGATGACTGCACCGGTATAACATTGTTTTTCTTTTTGGCTATAAAATCTTTGAAACTCCATGGAGAAACCCTTTGCATAACAAAAAAAACCTTAGTACTGGCCACAAGAAAACAAGATTCGAATTACAAATTTCTTGACATTTTGTAGAATTACAGTGCAAACAAAGCAGGAGTAAATATTAAAAAAAAAACTGCACGCCAATTTCAAACAAAGAGAATATAATCATGATTTCAAATCAGCAGCCGAAAGATGTCTAAAACTCGATTTTTAATTCGGAATGTTTTTATTTACGGTGTAATCACACAGTTACGCAAGACTGGATAATAGCTAATATTTTAAAGCAATTATAAGACAGGTAAGGAACTATTTTGAAATACCGTAAATTATTACTAAATACAAACGAACAACTCTAACAAATTAATAAGGGTCGGTTTTTTATGCCGTCGATGCGATGTGCCGCCGTGCATTTTGCGCATTTTTCTACGGCGCTCCATACAAAACGAAGCTTAGTATGAACATTTAGTAATTAAAGTAAAAAATGAATGGTTTTAAAACAATCTAGAAACCAATATCTGTGATTTCCTTTTAAATGTTTAGTTCTAAAGTTATCTTGACTGAAAGTTTGTAGTCCGTGCTGCGGTCCGTCCGTGTCGTGTGTCCTCCACCATTTGGGCTCTCTCTGAGGAACCTGCCACAGACCTACGGACTGTCGCTTGATATGAGCTTTACATAAATTAATGTAACATTCGGCAATAGCAGACTGCGTCCTTCCGGACGAAATTATTTGCTGGAATCCAGGCGCATACGTGCGCCTCAGCCGTTGTTTCAAATGCACGCAAATTGACAGCGAGTGCTGACCAGGCGCTGTTGCAGTGGAATGCGGCCGTCACCGATTTCGCGCATCTGACCGGATTGCAAGATGTATATGGTCCTTCTTATATGCAGACAGTTTTATAAGGGTATGATCAGACCATCATACTGAACAACTTTCTGTATGGGACCAAAGTCAAAATCACGAAAAAAAATCAACTGTTCCATACAAAACTGCAATCCTACTCTACAAAAATGTATGGGGCAGAAGATTTTTTTCGCGATATCGATGACAGTCCCATAGAGAAAGCTGTTTGATGGTCTGATCATCCTCTTAAAAAAGTGTCAGCATATTAAGTTAAATATATAAAAAATAAAGTAATATATATATAATGCGCCCCGACGCGTTCCGTTCAGTGATAATCATACTTAAAAAATAATTTTGTATCTGCCAGTACACTTGATTGTTTTCAATAATGAAAAATGCCATCACGAAGAAGAACTAATAATCTCACTAATATTATAAACGTGAAAGTTTGTGACGATGTTTGTAAAGTTGTAATGTTGTATGTTTGTGGCGCAATCACGCATAAACGGCTGAATGGATTTTTGGACAGAAGCAGTTAGGCTTGATATGTTAAGGGCATGACCTTCAATCATAATAATATCCTGAGATCATATCAGATCTAATATTAGCGCAGGATGTTTTATTTTGGCTTTTTTCTAATTTTAATCCTACCATCCTACCAGGTATCTCACTAATATTAATATTATGTTTGTGGTTCTATCATCAACACGTCTCAGAAATTCGGCTTTACAGATTTGATTGTATAGGTAATGGGCGAATTGGAAAAATAATCTTCTTCTTATCGTGTTGACTTCAAATTCTGAACAAAGTCGCTAAATAGTAGCTTGCCAGAATCGGGCAACCGATACTGCACTGTCGCTAGCAGTCATGAGCTCCTCCTGCGTGCAGATGTTAGGGCACGCAAGGCACGATGTGAGATGGGCCATCGTTTGTGGAGTTCCACACAAGCAAGTCACATTTTGCGCATCCGAGTATCCCCACCTGACCATGTTGTCCTTACTGCGACCGACCTGGGTTCGAAGTCGGTTTAAAGACTTCCAGGTCGCCCAAGGCAAGTCATGTCTAGGCGTGAGGCTCTCAGACGGCAACACAAATGGAGTTGGGAGGGACACTTTTTGTCGCCATAGAGTAAACCATGCTTGCGCTGGGCCAGTATTTAGGGGGTCGACACACTACATAAAGCTGCGTTGGCTTGGCAGCCTTTGCGGCGCAGGAATAAAGCCATGCATGAGATGTCGTGTGTCGTCCACCATTTGGGCTCTCTCTGAGGAACCTGCCACAGCCCTACTTATATCTGGGGGCGCTATACCAGCCAGTGGGTAAAGCAACTGTACTGGAGTCGGTTTCAAGCAACCAGTTATAATCTGACACGTTTTGTTTAGTGCCGGTATCCACCAGCTTGGCGTGGGCAGATCGGCCCCACACCGGGCAAGCGTATTCTCCAGCGGAGAACGCGAGAAAAATAAATAAATAACGCTCACAGGCACAAACATTATTTTAATTATCCCAAGCAAGCATTATAGGCTTTTTATTGTGGAAACCATACAACAACGGCATAAACATATAACATCCAAGACCGAACCGGGACTCGAACCCAGGACTCTGGTTTGGCAGTCCGGCGTGGTAACCATTACACCAACCGGGTCGGCAAATACAAAAAATCCTCTTTCTTTTAACCTTTTCTAAAGTAGATGGCGTTGCGTGTTTTTTTGAAGCAAGTACCATACTCAATTCACGCTCAAGACATTTCAGATATTCGGTCTTACAGATTTGATTGTATAGTTACTTACCGGCTGAATTAGAAAAATAATTAAATAAATAAATAACGCTTACAGGAACATTGTTATGATTCCAAGCAAGCACTATAGGCTTTTTATTGTAGAAACCATACAACAACGGCACAAACATTTATAACATCCATGACTGAACCGGGTTTCGAACCCAGGACCCTGGTTTGGCAGTCCGGCGAGGTAACCATTACACCAACCGGGTCGTCAAATATTAAAAATCAAGTGTTCAAAAATTTAATCGTAGTGTTGTTTTCATCTTAATAGATGGCGTTGGGAGTTTTTTTAAAGCAAGTGTGCTACAATTATTAATTCAAAAACCTAGCTATGGCAGGAGCTTACAGATTTAGTTGATTATATTATCTTTGTAATACATCGTTGTAAGTATATTGATTGTTTGAGTCCAATCTGAGCCAATGCTACGGAATGATAACCTTATTTTACAGAAAGGACGAATTTTGTTGCAGTAATTCTTGCCAAATTTTTGTTTTGTTTGATTTTCGGTCTCAATTATGATTTTTTGAGGGCTTATGCAACTTCACTATAGAACATCATTCTACCACAACGTATAAAAAGGTACCTACGTATCTAAAAGGTCCTTATAATATAACACCACAGGTCGGTAATGTAGCTACTTACATAATTGAAAATCTTTTTTAGCAAATTGACCATTAGCTTCCTAGAATATATATTATCGTTTTAGGTCTTGCCTTTACCATTTTACAGTAGCCCGCGTGGTAGAGTATCTTCTAACGTTTATACGTGAGTGGAGGTCTGTGACCCGCAGTGGGTCGTAAGATGATTATTATGCTGCTCGACATAAATAAAAAACTAATAAACGACGAACAGTAGAAAAATTAAAGTGATGGATCCAGTGAATGACTTTTAAATCTGATACCTACAGAATTACTTGGGGTACTTTCTGATTTTGATTTAGCTTAAGTTCATGACTTTCTTATCTTATTATGGGAAATGGCAAGCCAGCAACACTTCGACCCAATGGTATCTTTTGTATTGAACCCTACATATTATTTTCTTCATCCTTGAAAAACTTGGAAAATGAATATATATGGCAATAGCGTTCAGGGTAAGAAACCTGTAATGAATAACCATCCATATACGTTTACCAACCAAGACATCGCAGTCACACAGTACAAATGTTCCATGGTTTCCTCCTCCTCTCCACACGCTCGGCAACCGGGATCTAGAGTGAGCTTTATCGTGCCTGTTGCGTAGTGCCCGGTGAGGGCTCCGACGATGGCACGAGCTTTGCTCCTGCTGTTGTTCAGTATGAACTGTGGGATTCGTGGTGTTGTATTATACTCTGACACCAGGGCTTTGCCCACACGATAATAAGAAGATTGCTGATGAATTTCCTGCAGTGTTGCAGACCCGAGAGGCCAGAGCATTCTAGCCTGTGTCTTTTATCAGCCCATTCCTTAATCGCCATTCTAATGTTACATGCCAGGATTCCTAGACTTGGTTCGGACCATGACCTGCATGACCTTAGACGAGACATTAGACAAAATTACATGTCTACGCAGACGAAGTCGCGGGCAAAAGCTAGTAAGAAATAAAAATAAAGAAAAACCTAACCTAACCTTTTATATTGTAAGTAGGATAAGATAGTATTTAGTGAGTCGAATCGTCATTTTTCAACCCTTATTTCCAAAAGAGGGCCTTGTCTTGGCTATGCAAACTAAAAAAAAAAAAAAAAAAAAAAAAAAAGGTGCATCTTTAGCCAAGACACGACCCTTACTTACTTACTACTTACTATGCTGGCTCAGGGACCTGAAGTGGATCTTGGCCTCCGACAACATAGTACGCCATTCATCTCTTTTCTATGCCATCTCAGTTCAATTGGGCACCTCCAGCTCCTCGACATCTTTGGTAATCTGGTCTATCCAGCAATACCTGGAGTGCTATTTTTGAATCTCTTACGTTGGATTTAGCAGTTGAAAAGGTATTGAGATACGCATCTTTCTACTGCTGATTTGATTTTCAAAAATCGCACTCCTGGAGTATGCTTTTTTAGAGTCAAATTGGCATATCGCCATAATAATATTGACATTTTCAACTGCTCACCGAATGAGATTCAAAAATCGCACTCCTGGGCCTGCCCACTGGGCGACGCCCAGATTGTCTCCCCAGATACGCTCTACGCTAATAGAAGACCTGTTCTCTACTCCCAACGTTCTAGGAGAGATAAAATCTGCCCGACTACGCTGGCTCGGGCACATAGAACTGACACGACCCTGAAATAATATATTTTGTGCGGTATTAATTTTTTTTTAAGTTTTTATTTTTATTTATTTATATCATCATATCAGCCGATAGACATCCACTGCTGGACATAGGCCTCCTCCAACATGAAGGGATTTGCCATAGTCGCCACGCTAGGCAGGCGGCATTTATTTATATGTAAAACGTATTTTATTATTTATCATATCATTTAGTCTATAAATAAAAGGACCAAGTAGTATTGGTTTGTAAGTAGTATTAGTTTTGTTTCTCTTTTGTTTTTTCTTTAGGTTTCCGTGTAGATACAAACACCCATGAATCGAATCGAATCGACAAATATTCGCAACATTACCTACTACTGATTATAATCATGTTACAGCCATGTTGTGCTATTTCAAATCAAATTCAAAAGTTTGCGGGTTGAAGACCCGCCCGAGACTTTAATTTTTCAATCTTTAATTTATGTCTTAATCTATTTCGACCCTACTTAGAACTTAATTTCAACTTTATATCTTAAGTGATATCGTTACACAAATAAAACACAATATCGGTCCATAGTTAAAGTTATTTATTACAATGAAAAATTTCCAAAATACCTATTTAAATCACCCGACATAAATAACATTTTAAATCTTAGGTGCTCTTGTAAAAAAAATAATTTGACACTTACTACGATTTTTCACAACAACATTTGGATGACTTCAAACTCAGTACGACTCGACACGCGCCCCCTCACTCCCCCCCCCCCCCCTTACCGGCCTTATACATTCATACTGCGCGGCGCGGCGTCTCATCTCAGACTTTAAGGAACCTTCGTCTACTAAAACTAGAAAGGCATCAATTTGAAGTCACCCGGTCTCTACGAACGAACGATTTAATGTGATCAAAGATAGATCAAAGTGAGTGAAGTGAATGGATTCGCTCGCGGTGACGTTCTCCTCGGGTCATCGTCCGACGTCGGTATCGCACGGCACCCACCGTCAACCGTCAGAAGCCGGGGGAGCGCCACTGCGCGCGGGGCATGAGGCGACGATGCGCCTCTTCTACGAAAATTATTGTCGATCGAGAATCCTACGACGTCGACGGATCACAGAGGGGACCACGAGGATACATCGAAGAGTGCTCCTTATACTGCTAGTAGAGAACGCGCGGCTCGGGGCGCGTGCGGTAGCGGCCCGCTCCCGCCCCCGCCACAGCCCCCTCGCCCGCCGCCGCAGCCAGCGCGTCCCCGCGCTCCAGCGACCACTGCCGCCGCAGCGCCCCCGCGCCCGCGCTGCACCTGCACACATTATACACACGCGTGAGCGCCGCGTACACACACACACACGCACACTCACACACGCGCACCCGTCACTCACACTCACCTGTAGCGCGGGTAGTGGGCGGCCGCGTCGCGCGCCGGCGGCGAGCTGTCCGCCGACACGCAGCCCGACCGCCGCCACGCTGCACAGTGCACACATCGAGACACACGTCATTAGATCGATCTAAATACAGCGCCCGCATCGAACGTTCCAATTCCGGTTCCCTCACCGTATCGATCGGCCCCGGCGGCGTGAGTTTCGGCGAAGACCCGCTCGTCGACGCCCTCCGGCGGTGAGGCTGCCGGAGCGGGTGCTGGGACGGGGGGCGGCGAGTCGACCTCGTTCTCCCCGTCCGTCTCGAACAGCACCTCCTCGGACCTGCGGGGAGCATCGAAGGATGAAGCGGGCACGCGGACGGGGACATCGGCACCCATAAGCGGAGACGGAGGAGGATACGGACTCGAGCGGCGGTGGGGTAGGCAGCGGCTTGTCGAAGCCCTCCTTGCCGAGCAGCCAGTACGTGTGCATGGCGCCCTTGCCCTTGATCTGCGTGAGGCCGCGCGACCGCAGCCTGTACCCGCCGCCGCCGGCCGCCTGCAGGCGCTCCGCGGTCGCCGCCGACACCTGGATGCGCCACGCGGCTCCTGTGGGGGAGAGGGGCGGTCAGTGCGAGCGACGTCCGGCGGGGGGAAGGGGGACGGCACCGACCGGTGGACTCCATGCGGGAGGCAGTGTTGACGGTGTCGCCGAAGAGGCAGTAGCGCGGCATGGTGAGGCCGACGACGGCGGCGCAGCAGGGCCCCGAGTGGATGCCGATGCGCAGGCGCAGCGGCGTGGCGGGGAGGTGGCGGACGCGGAAGCGGCCGGCGAGGTGCAGCAGGTGCAGCGCCATGGTGGCGACGCTCTCCGCGTGGTCGCGGCAGCGCGCCGGGAGCCCGCCGACCACCATGTACGCGTCGCCGATGGTCTCCACCTTGTAGACGCGGTAGCGCTCGATGGCCGCGTCGAAGGTCGTGTAGAGGTCGTTGAGCAGCGCCACGACCTGCACGGGCGTGGAGCGCGCCGCCAGCGCCGTGAACCCGACGATGTCACTGAAGTAGATGGTCACCTCCTCGAACTCCTCCGGCTCCACGCGCGACCCCAGCAGCAACCGCTCCGCCACCGACCTGCCGGCGGGACGCACGTCGTAACACATCATTATTAATAGTGTACGCGTAAGTCACAGTCGAAAACGAGCAAGAGGTAGACCGCTAGAACGATGGGCAGATGAAATCAGAGAAGTAGCTGGAGAAAACTGGATCAATACAGCAAAAGATAGAGAAACTTGGAATGAATTGGAGTAGGCCTATACTCTTGGAGAGGTCCTTAATAACTAGAAAGAAAATATGTATATTGAAAATTGTATAATAGATATTCAAGATAAAAGTGAAAAAATTTAATTATATTGCATGTAGTCGTGAGAATTAATAATTAAATAATAATTTTAAATGTACTTAATATCAGAAAAAAAAATTATAAATTATTGAAATTGCATACTGATAATTATATTGCAATATGCATGAAATTTATTTAAATAATTTTGTAATAATAGTTATTAAGGAAATAAATGGCTTAAATAATAATAATAATAAGTCACATCATAAAGTATCTATTTATATCGATCTGTGGTCACGTAGCGATATACCTCGGAAGCATTCTGTTGAGAAGCTGCTCCGTCTTTTTCTTCTCCATGTCGAGCTGCTCGGTCCGCTCCCGGATCAGCTCCTCTAGGTTATTGCTGTATTTCTCCAGCATCTCGAACATAGAGTCAACGATGTTTATTTTTCTGAAATGGGTAAATAATTGTTAGAATGGTAGCATCGCGCGTCGGGCGATATAGTCGCTACTCGACGGAGGTATAATCACCGGCCGCGGTGCAGGAGGCGAAATATGTCAACGAGCGCGGCGCAGTCGGGCCGCAAGTCGGGCGCCTCGGCCCAGCACTGCCGCATCACGCTCACGGCCTCGGGCGGCGCCGCGCCCATCGACACCGACGGCCGGATCAGCGGCGGTGGCCGGCACAGCTTCTCCACTATCTCTGAAACGCGACACGGGGGTTGATACAGTCGCATAACTCGTACACAAACAGCACACCGTCGCCGACACACTCACCGTCGGGCGTCAGCGCCAGCATGCAGTAGGGCTCGCCGCGCACGATGACCTCCTGCATGATGATCGCGAAGGAGAACACGTCGCCAGGCTGCGTGCCGCGCCCCTCGCCGCGCCCCTCCCGCAGCAACTCCGGTGCCGTCCACAGCAGCTCTGCGGGTGGGTGGAGCGGGGGCGAGAGTCAGTGCGGCGCTTCTCGGGGGAGGTGGAGGGGGAGGGAGGTACTCACCGCGCGCGGAGCGGGGGCGGGGCGGCAGCGCCTGGGCGCGCAGCAGGTCGGGCAGGCCGAGGTCGGTGAGGCGCAGCACCCAGCGCGAGTCCACGACGCAGTTGCGGCTCGAGAGGCGGCCGTGCACGCGCAGCGGCGACGCGTGCAGGTAGCGCAGCCCGCGCAGCAGGTCCGTGAGCAGCGACAGCCGGAAGGTCCAGTCGAGCCGGATGTCGTCCGCCATCAGCACGTCCTCCAGCGAGCCGCGCCCGCAGTGGTCCCATACCAGCGCCACCCGCGGCGAGCACAGGCAACCTAAGGATACGGACACGTTCGACGATTTATAGGTACCTAGTGTTGTATGTAACCGTGCCGTGTTAATGAGAAGATGCAACATTTATTTAGTAATTTATTTATGTGTAGGTATTTTAATAAACTGTCTAACCGACGCGACGGGTCAGTAGATCAGATAATTCGATCACCTACCGATGAACGAATTGATATTCTCGTGGCGAAGACCCTGCAGGAGCAGCAGCACATCGGTCGCCTTGCCGCGCAGCTCTAGCGACCCCGTCGTCGGCAGGTACTTGAGGTGCACCGCGTCACCCTGTCGGCGGAAACGTACACGGTGAACGTTCGTTTCGCTGACTCGTGTCTCATCGTACGCACAACGTTGAAGAATTCGATTAGGTAAGTGTGTCGATCGAACCATGTATCTGATGCGGCGGTCGGGCGCGACGCGGTTGACGCTCGTGGTGGAGGAGGGCGCGGAGACGGCGCAGGGCGGCTGCTTCAGCAGGTCGGGGCGCTCCAGCTCTGGACCGCCGAACTCGTGCAGCTGCTGCAGCCAGCAGGACAGCATCGTCTCCATGCCCTCGCCCACGCGCCGCTGCTGCTCGTCGACCGGGAACGTGAAGTCGGTCGCGTTCAGCACCACGTCGCGGCGGCGGCGGCGGCCCCGGCCGTGCGCGGCGACCACCCGAGCCACCGCCGCGGCGCCGGCCAGCGCGGCGCCCACGCACAGCGCCGGCCACAGCGCGGCCCACGCGGGCCAGGCGGGCCACGGCCGCGCCGCCGCCGCCGCCTCGCCCGGCCCGCGCGACGCGCTCCAGCGCAAGAAGTCGACGGACGCGTCGCGGACCGTGACCGTGGCGGTCCAGTCGTCATCGTCGTCGAGCGACCTCGTCGCGCTCGCCTCGAGGGTGGCGACCGGCGCCCACAGGTCACCGACCGCCTCGTACAGGTAGAAGTCGGCGCGGGCGGTGTCCCGGCGGGTGCGCTCGGCGGCGGCCTCGCGGTCCAGCGCGTCGAGCACCCGCTCGTACAGGCGGGTGATGTTGCGTGGCGCCGCGCGGAGCGGCGCGTCGCTCAGCAGCAGCACGGGCGCGCGCTCGTCGTCCGATGTGTCGTTCGTTCTTTTAGTTTGGGAGTCGTGGAGGTTATCGTAGAAGTTTCGCTGCGAGTTACTCGCGTCCCCGGAGAGGAGGTGGCTCGCGTTGCGAGGTTCGATGTGCGTGGACTCGTTCACGTTCGATGAGGAAGGCGACTCGTCTAGAGCGTTATCGCTATCGGCCGCAGTGTCGTCGGTCCTAAGCAGCAGCACGGCGACATCAATAGAGGAGGGGGGCGACGGGTGAGTTCCGGCACATTCGATCACGACTGTAAAGGTATTTTTATAGGATTCATACGCAAATTCAAGTCCTCATTACCTATGTATAAGCATTTAAGCAAGCATTCCCAATACAAGCATTTATCATGCTCGAAGGGTGGATCTCAACTCAAATTATGTAAAAATATTGAGAAATAATAAACATTTTTTTTTTTCTTTACTGTATGAATCCCCTCGATGTATTAGTGGGGTCACTCGCTAAAGTTACCGGTAAGTAATAATTTATTAAAGTTAACGTCTGTCGATCTGTATTATACATATTTCAATTTAAGATTCGAGTCTGGAGTGAGCCTATGAGCGTTCAGACGTCGTCGCTCTGAACACCCAGGAATCTTCATTCCAGAGTCTTCTCGGACGATATCTAGGTAAACTAAAATATTTCGCAAAGTCAACCAAAGTCCAAAAACGTCCACGGGTAGCGAGGCGCGAAAGCGGGCTGACTTAAAATAGAACGGTCGGGGGGTCGGTCGGGCGCCGACGGAGGATCGATATTCGCGAGCGCGTCGGATCTCCTCCTCACGGATGGGGTGTGTCGGATTTCGGTCGGCGACGACGAGGGGTCGGACATTCCGTCCGCGGGCTCGCGGGTACGAACCTTGCGGAGGGTCGGGGTCCACCTGGCGCGCTAGCGGCAGCACCGCGACCGCGGCCGCGCACCAGGCGGCACAACGCGCGCACGCGGCGCTCCCGCCGGCGCCGGCGCGCGCGCGGCTCCAGCCCAGCGCCGCCGCCACGTGGCGCAGGGCGGCGCTGCGCAGGGCCGGCGCGGGGCAGGCGGCGGGGTGGGGGCGGCGCAGCGCGCGTGCGGCGCCCTCCAGCGCGAGGCACAGCGCCGCCCCGCCGCGCCCCGCCACCACGAGGCGCCGCCCCGCGCCCAGCGCCGTCAGCGCCGCGCGCACCGCCCCGGCGCCGCACGACTCTGTAACACGCGGGAGGCGACGATCAGTGCGGGGGCTCGACGCGCGCATCGGCATCGGCAGCGCGGGGTGGTCGCTCTCTCTCACCCTCGGGGCTCAGCACGGTGAGGGGCGGCAGGCGGCGGCCGGCGGCGGCGGCGTGGTCCCGGAGGGCGGCGGGGCGCAGCGCGGCGGGGTCGGCCGGGCGGCAGGCGGCGCGCGGCACGAGCAGCACGAGGCAGCGCGCGGGCGCGAGCTGGAGCGCGAGCAGCAGCGGCAGCGCCGCGCGCATGTTGCGAGCCGCCGCCGCCGCCGGCGCCGTACCGCGCCCGCGAGCGCTGTCTCACTGCGCTGGCGCCCCCTCGCGACCGTCTACTGTGCTCTCACGCGCCGACATCTCGCGGCCGCTGAATCGTTTCTTTTCCTGTGGACATTATTTAAGAATGACGGAGCGGTGTTGCGTATCGTTCGTGATACTGAAGTCAGCATCGTAATTTGACGACTAACTCTGATGTGATCCTTTCGTAGGTACCCGAGTCGCGACGAGGTGGATCGTCAAATTATGCATTTTAGTTTAGAAACGCCGGAAATGAATCGGATCGTACTTAATGAATCGTGCTAACTTTCGTCACTCGTTAAGTATTTTCAACGGCGCGGCGGTAGCGCTGCGGTATCGGGACTCAGGCGTCGACGGAGGTCCGAACCGTAGCGAGCGTACCGCATAGGTAGGTACCACGTTTATAGTCCACCTGACCGATCACGACCGCATTCGCATCGCACTGAAATTTAATAGATCGATGCATCTACGGCGGATCGAACGGTGATAAACATCGCATTTCATCGCGGAATCACTGAACTGAACTCCGTTACACTCGGAGTTGTGAGGGTGTCGGTGGTGGCGCTCGGCGCTCGGTGGTCGTGCCTCGCTCGTCCCCGTGTGGCGCGGCTCGGAGGGGAACTGTGGCGCGGCTCGGAGGGGAACTGTGGCGGCGGCGGCGGCGGGCGCCAGGCGGCGGCGCGAGCTGGAGCGCGCATGCGCGGGCGGCGCGCGCAGCCTCCCGCTGGACCCGGCGCGGCCCGCGCTGTCACCGACCACTCCATAAATCTAACCGGGTCACCCACTGACTACTTACTTTACTATGATCGCACGTTCTATGAAGTTTCCTTTCAGTCGAATGAAAGTGGAATATTATGCTAACATTACAAGTAATAATAATGGTGTTCCGTCGTAATGTCATAGTATTTATGTTTACTTCCAGCTAGAAGTCTGTATGAAGCGTAAGTTTGTCTTAAAAAGTTTAAGATTATAGTGCCGCTGTGCGAGTGTGTGAAGCGGACGGGACGGTGAGAGGGCGAGTGGATGTGATGTAAATGTGAAGATTGCGTCGCATTAAAAAAGCGAAAGTACACCTGCAACTGACGATTAGCCGGTCTATTTATTCGTGGTGAAGTTAGTTTGAGGTGGTGCGAGATTATCATTATCATTATCATCTTAGCCGACACAGGACCACTGCTGGACATAGGCCTCCCCGAAGGATCGCCACAATGATCGGTCCTGCGCTGGCCTCGTCCAACGGGTTTCCGCCAACTTTCACCAGGTTGTCGATCCACGTTTTTTTTTTTCTCCATTTCTGATCTCTATATATCGGGAGGGAGCGGTCTCGGACTGGCGCCCCACGCGACTCGGGTCTCCTGAATCTAAAAACCATCTCGCGCGTATAAAAATAAATTGTATCAGGCGTTGTCGACTCTACCTTCGGGTTAGAGGCAGAAACTTTGAGCATTTACATTTAAAAAAATAAAACTTCATAACTTATTTTATTTGTTTTAGTTTTGATCTGAACCCGAAACCTATTTTTTTGTTTTACTCTAACCTACAGTTAAAAAAAACTATCACGACCTTATTCGACCATGTGTAACTTGTTAGCTTGTTAGAAACCTCACAAAATGCAAGTACACGTTTTTTTGATATGTGGTCAACTTCCTGTAGTAGGTACGCACGGCGACACAGCAAGCTATACAAAACCAAAATAAGCTGGCCGCGCGTAAGTCGAATAACGTATAAAGTCGCGTGGCCAGCTTATGTTGGTTTTGTATAGCTTGATGTGTCGCCGTGTGTACATTTTTTTTAGGGAACGGCTCTCGAGACTTTCTGCTAATTTCCTGATGTTACTAAATGTTTTCAGAAAAACATTTAATTTCATGGTAAAACTGGTTATTAAGAACGTTACTACGAGGGGTGTTCGATGAAAAGTGAAAATGACAAAGACGCAGTTATCTTACAACTTATTTAATTTTTCAACATAGTCACCTTTTAAGTTAATACTCTTTATATATCTTTTTTCTAGACTTAAAACTCTTTATCCTGAGCCTCTAAAAAACCGTGTACTGCGGCGATTACTGCATCATCGTCTTCAAATTTTTGACCTCTGAGGTACTCTTCCAACCGCAGAAATCACTAGGGGTGAGGTCCGGTGAATATGGAGGGTATTCCATCAGTTCAAAGCCAACATCTTCAATGGCAGCTATCGCAACGCTGGTGGACTTGTGCGCGGGGGCGTTATCTTTGTGAAACAAAACAACTTTAGTTAGTTTGCCACGCCGGCGCCGTTTCTCGCGTATTTCATTGCGCAGTTTTTTATTTGTCGTGCATATAAATTTCCCGTAATAGTGGCTCCATGATTGAGGTATTCGATCACCCCTAGGCTGTCCCAGAAAAAAGAGTCCATGACATGATCTTACCGGTGGTTGGAGTTGCCTTAAATTTGTTAGGAGTTGGAGATGACGGTCTTTTCCAAGTCATAGACTGCTGTTTTGTTTCCCGGCCATGATGAAGCTATGTTTCATCCATGGTTATGAATCGAGACAAAAATCTTTCAGGTCAGGATCTAGCTGCAACAAATTGAAGCAGCTTAGCGAAAGTATCCGTATAGTTAGAAGTCTCACCAGCTCATTCCAAGGTTGTGACTAAGTCACGATTTAGTGCCCAATTAGTGCAATTTGGTGCTCAAAGCACAGATTTGGTGCTCCTGTATTTTAAAAGATATTTTATTTTTATTTATTTATTTTTATTTTATATTTTATTCATTTTAGGAAAACTTACGGACTAATTACAGGATAGTAGGGTATCAACATTTTTATAAAACAACATTGCCAACTAAGAGTTTCCCATATTAGGGTATTATTATTTAAATTGAATTAAATATCGTTTATTTGTCTTTTACATTTGTACACAAACTTGGTTGTAAGGGCTTGGTCAATGAACCAATAGCTACTGCGATCTCAATAGATCTATTGTAGCTGTCACCCTAGACCTAAAAGTCATTTCCTAGGCCCACGGACTTCATGAACCGTGTTATGCTTTTGGAGGGGAGGTCCCTAATATCAGTAGGTGTTACTATGTGTCCTAGATGGCAACTCCTGCTGTGAATGATCACTTCGCATTCGCAGAGGAGGTGTATGGGCGTTTCCTCTGCTTCACTTTTTTAAAGAGACAGAAGAAAGGCTAAGATGTTGTGTTATTTACTTAAGGTTATTTTATTACGAAGAAACAGTACAGTGCCTTGCGCGTCCAGTTCAATAACGCGTTCAGGGTGCTGGTGGGGCTGCCGCGATACTGTAGTGCATCGGGGATGTTCGCCGATGCGCGAGTAGATTGTTTTTACACTACTATGCGCAAAAGGTGTACATCCCTCGTGCGTAGGATAAGCGCCAGCACAGAACAGCATCTTGTCCATGTTTGCAAGTAGGTTTGACTGTCAGTACGTGAACCATTGCTGTATGATTCACTTGCTGACAAACAAACAATTATAATTAAAAAGAAATATGTAGCTGTGTATAAACTAACAATAGGCTAAGTGTGTTACTAACTATATTGTGATGTCAGTTGGTCGAAAATAAAGTTTTCCATTCTATTCTATTCTATTACTTAGCTGGAATTATGTTTGTTTTTAATGATTGCTATAGAAGGGAGATGTAGTATGAAGGTTTTATATATCAATGTGATGGTTGGCTGTCAACAAATTAGTTGCTTTCAAGATTTCGTTTCATTTGGAACCCTACACTATTACACTCCCCATCGAAACCCTCATTTCTTCAGCTTTAAAACGAACTGTAACACGACGATCAGCCAAAAAAAATTTTTAAACTTTTTTATAATTCGTTCGGTTAATGCCGTCGCAGGGCGGCGGCGGCGCCCCGAGCGTGGGTCGTCGTTAGTGGAAGATCTTCCTCCCTCAAACGCAGCACATCATCGAGCAACTGTATGATATGGAGGAGCATGAACCATTAGGGGTTCATGTTCCTAGCAAGTCTTGATTTAGAATACAAATACAAATATATTTATTCAATTAAATTCGGTTCGGATACATGCAGTATGAGTGAATAACAACGTCTTTAAAAATAAGTTAAAAGGAATCTTGGTTGATAAAGCTTACTATTCTATAACTGATTATTTTAATGATAACGAACTAATAATATCAGTAAATTCTTTGCATGCATACATACATAAACTCACGAACGTAATCCCTTTTGAGGTGCTCAGAAACATTGCTACAATAAATTATTTACTTCTAATTATTCCAATCCAATATTGATGTAACATTATTATTATTATCCAATCGAATGAAGTTGTAATGTGCCTAATTGTACGTTTATAATTTAAAATTGTGTTAAGTACTTATTGTGTTAATGTTTATATTATTTGTTGATTGTTATTATCTAATTGCATGACATCTGAATGTACCTATTAGTAATATACCTACCTAATGTAAAATAATCCATTATTGTGTTAGGATTGAATGATTTTGTATTTATTTGCTTGTTTGTTTGTTTATTTGTATTGAAAATTTATTAATTAATAATGAATATGATCTCTCTCAAACATTGCTGTGCCCAACCGGGTTCACATGTATTACCTACCTTCTATGTTAATTTAACACCATTTATTACTATGTATAATACGTGTGTTAATGCAATGATTATATGAATTATGAATTTCCTGCTCCCTAGTAAAATTTTTGAAGCAAAGACATTTAATTACCGCGCGAATTTCAAACAACTGACTACAATTTTTAAAAAATAAACGAAAATGGAAAAAAATTTTAATTATTATTGTAACAAATGTCTAAGCTTTGCCTGCCAGCCAGTATCAATTTTTTTCCTTACCAAGGAATATCTATTTAATTCTCACGTTTTATTGAACACCCCTAGTACATTGTTAGGATATGTTTGAAATAAAAAAGCTTCCATACCAGTACAAAAGTTTTATTAAATAATTGGTGCAACTGGGAGTAGGTATAGGTACATAATTGCATATCATTTATACAGGGTGGAAAGTTAAGATGGGACGCAAAGGGCAGCTACAAGAAGCATTATAGCTACAAGAAAACGCTCTTAGGAGACTAACCCTAACATTTATTAACTAATATAATAAAATTAATTATATTTTATTAAATAATATATTAATACTTTTACAACTTTTATTTTACTTCTGCATTCAAAAATAGTTTTGTGAAAATGTCAGTTTTTATTGAAGACTGTAATTTTTTTTCAAAATCTATAAAAAATGCAGAAGTCAAATGCTACAAAAGTTAGTGTTAGTCTCCCAAGAACGTTTTCTTGTAGCTGTAATGCTTCTGGTAGCTGCCCTTTGTGTCCCATCTTAACTTTTCACCCTGTATATTAGAAAGAAATCACGCGGCGGCGGCGTAAATGTACCTACATAAAGTAGCCGGGTGTCACTGGAAGTGTTCCCCGGCGGCGGCGGCGGCGGCGGGTGTGTCGCGCCGGAACAGAGGGCCGGCGCCGGCGGCCGCGGCCTCGATGTAGGCGCGGTCGAGGCGCAGCGCGGCGCGGCCCTCCGTGCGGCGCAGGTCTCTTGCGCCGAGCCGCTCGTAGAAGGCGAGCGCGGGCGCGTTGGTCTCCAGCACGTGCCAGTCCACGCGCGCCGCGCCCTCCCGCAGCGCGCGCGCACACACGCGCCGCAGCAGCGCCGCGCCCGCGCCGCGCCGGCGCCACGCGCGCCGCACGTACAGGTCCTCCACGTAGAGCGCGCGCCGCGTCCAGCTCGAGTAGGCGCGGTTGCAGAGCGCGTACCCGACCGCCTCCGAGCCGACCTCCGCGATCACCGCGAAGAACCACGCCGGCTCCGCGTCGAACCCGTCCGCCGCCAGATCTGCACGACACGACGATAATTAGATATATTATAGTGTTGATGTGTTGTGTTGATAACGAACGGTGTCGGCGAACGGAAGAAGTTTATAAACTTTGGTGACGTAAAGGTCTCGTCGACGCACATAAGACAGGTTCGACTACTATTTTTAAGTACGATGAGAATGAGATAAATTAAAACTATCCCGATCGGATCGGTGCTAGCGAACACGATATAAAACGACCTTCACGAGAGATTATTATTATAACACATTATGTATTTATGAGGAAATGATAGGTAAACAGTAGACGACGGACGTCATCGCGGTGACGATGCTGGAGATGGGGGGGGGGGGGGGCACTCACCTTCAGCGCTGAGTTTGGGTCCGTCCGGAACACCCTCGTACTCCGCCAGCTCCTGCGATGCAACACAAACTTATTGTAGGTATAAAAAATGTAACGACTCTATGACTGTAGGTGTTATGTTAGACCTCTGACCACCTCATCAGTTATTGATTAGTTTAATGATGTCAGGCAGTCTCCATCCGAACTCCGAGTCAAAAACACTGTTTTTCTACTATTCGATATTTCTTCTAAATCTAGTGTAATTATAAGTTACTGTAATCTTGTGTATAGTTTTTAAAAACAAGTTTGTTTCTCTCGCCGCGTAACATAGATATACTACCTACCTATAACTTTATATTTGATTATGAATTATGAATAAGTTTACTAACATCCCGAATAAGAATACGAATATTTTATTGTTCAAACTGTGTACAATAGATGTTACAATAAGACAGAATCAAAAGTTTGGTCCGCAGAGGTAGTTTGCATACGAAGAGGCCAGAAGTTAGTCCGAAGAGGTACCTAGAGTACCTACTTAGCATCATTTCAAAATATCCATAATTCAGTACCTAGGTCTGTCTGTACCTAACAATGCTTAGCCTATTCATCAGTTATATTCATTTATGAAGATAAAACGATTAGAGTACAAAAGAAACTGTATTGGCCGTTAATCTATCTAAACTATGATAAAACTGTAACAGAAATGTGTCTGTACATTGGAGATATTTACAAGAAAAAGATTACAATATGGTTTTTATATATAATATTTTATATACTATGCTATGACTTCAAAGAGTGAAGAGAAGATGCCAACAAAGTGTCGATCGGTGCAGGTAGGCAGGTACAGGCACCATAGTGCGAGCGCATAGCAGCAGAAGATGGTAAGCGCCGCCGGCGCCGGTGCAGCGGCGCGGCGTCTGTCATCGTCTCATCGATACAGTCGACGCGGCGCCGGCGGCGGCGGCGGCGTTCCAAGAGCCGGTCACGTCACAACTCACAAGCTCACTACAGTGACGTTATACACTTATACAGTGTGATGGTTCTCAAGGCGACGCGACGCGCCGCGGCGGCGCCGTGGTCACCTACCTGTATCATGGTGCGCACGAGCGGCATGTCCTCCCGCCTCGCGTCGCGCACCCTCACCTGCAGCTGCGCCCCCCCGCCCCCACCCCCACCCCCACCCCCCGCGTGCTCGCTGTCCGCCATGTACTGTACCGGTGCGCCTCCGTACACGTGTGCTGGACCACTGAAATACTTCATTAATAAGTATTATTTTAAGCACTTTGATAGAGTGATCCCGCCCCCCCTCTACTACAGCGCAGCGGTCCCCTCAGCCTTGGCGTCGGTCGTCGCGGTACGCGGGTCGGCCGGCAGGTGGCGTGACTAGCTCACTGCTCACTCGCTCGCTACGCTACGCTAGGTCGCGGTCGTGGTGTACTGTACTCTAGCCTACTCACCGCGAGGGACGATGCGTTCGGTTTGGTAGTTTCCACGTGAGACCACTAGTCAGCGCGGCTCAACACAGATGGCGCTACGAGCCACTCGTGAATCTAGAGAAAACAGTGTTTTTCACTTTTTTACAGTACGTACGTTACGTACGTACGTATACCATAGACGAAATTTTTTTCGCTTACGCTGATCTTTCTGCGACGTTTACAGAGTTAAATTGAAATCCAAAGACCAAAAAAAATCGTTGTCATCAAAGTGAAACTTTTACTATAGGAGCAAACCGAACGAAGCAAAAAAAAAAAATCTGCTGCTCCATACATTTGAGTCGAGTAGGCACTGCATGGTTGTATGGAAAGATATTTTTTTTTTGTTACGATCTCTTTGCTCTCATAGTAAAAGTTGTTCAGTTTCATAGGTAGAGTCTTAGTTTAAAAGGATGCCAATGATATCAATTTCAACCTGTAGAGACGTCAAAGTAAACCTAACCATTTTTTCGCATCGCGTCTCATTCATTGTAGAGAACATGCAGCCAGAAACTCTACAACACACATCTTAACAAAACAATATATATACAAAGTACTTACTTATATGCCAGAAAGAGCTCGCATGACGTTTTTCTCGTTTAAACGCTTTGTCGTGGGTGGCATGCTAGCTGTGCTGCTCTCGATTCTAAACAAACTACTTTCTAGTTTTGCGTTAATTCATTAACACTTTGTGTAAATAGGTACAACATTGAAATACAATAGCGTAACATTTTCAAGACCAGGCATTTTGGTCATCCGTATCCGAAAATAATAAAATAAAATAAAAGCTTTTGTATTTAAGGCTGAGTCGGTTATTCTACTCGCGTATTATTAAAAAAATCGCCATTCCTGTGAACAAGCCTACTTTTTGAAATATATTCTTTGTAAAGCATTCTAGTACTAATCCATTCTTATTATGACAACGTTTATCATCTGTCAGTTACGTTTAACAAGAATTAAGCCTCCGTTTGTGTTTTGTTTTCACGTTAAAAACCTTTGATGAGGTGACTACACGAATGTATAAGTTCGTGCATCAATCCTGTGAACATCATAAAAAGATAAGTATGAATTGGAAAAATCTCTAAACCTTTTGGCCAAGTTTTTATTAATGATATTTTTGAGAACACATAACGTACAGAGCAATAACCTCTAATCTCTCTGTAATTTGCTGAAAGGAATTCTAGTAAATAGTGTTCCGTCATACCTGTAAACATCATTCCTGTTAACAGTTTTTTCAAAGACTGATGTGAACTGATGTTTTTTTAGCAGATGTAATTTTATTTTGTTAGCAGTAAAGATTATTTGTTGTAGTTGATTCTATAATTATTACCAGTAAAAAATGCAGTTTTCAAGTAAAAGCTTCATCAATGTTCACAGGAATGATAAATGATAACAGAAATGACAATGATTACAAAATTGTCGGGAGAGGGATCTAATTAGATGGTGATGTATAAATTCATAGGACAAGTTAAAATAATTGTTGTTCTTTACTTGATGCTTTCTTTGAAATATCGAAATGGCGTAGTAAAACAGGCGAATTAGTTTATTAGAAGCTTTTTCATTTTCCCGTTGCTTATGTATAAAATCAGAGGTTTTGTTATGGGGTCAAAAAAATATTCTGTGGCTCGACCTATAATTCCCCCTTTTTATTTAATGGTGGCTACGGTTCGTACTCGGTGCACAATTAAATAATAAAAATACAAACCCGGCATCTTCAAAAAACTTGCGGTGCAATACCCGAAGATGAAAACGGTACGCTGACGAAAAAAACTTGCGGTGCAATACCCGAAGATGAAAACGGTACGCTGACGAAAAAAACGACAATCGTCGAATCAAAATTATCTCTGTTGCTGTCCTCTGAAAAACATTTATTTATATTTTGACTTTTTTTGTCGCCCACGGCACTTATTTGATAATTTTATTGCTGTGCCTGTCTGTTTGAAGAAATACATCAGGAATGACGCATCATTTCTGTGATCATTAGAATTATATTTTTAATTTTTCTGTTGATTTGACTTAAGAGTTATATTTTATTGTTCATGTTAATTTTGCTCTTAGCTTATTTAGAAGGACATATAATTATTAACCAATTGTTATAAAAAAATGTTTATAACTAAGGTTTCATCATTTCTGTGAACATTTGCATCATATCTGTTATCAGCCAATTTCATAATTTTGATGATTTTTGCATATTATTTGGCTAGCGAGCTTTCATTCCTATATGGATCTTATTAATGATATCTAGTTAACAGTTTCGAATAAAAAAAAGTTTAATAAAAGCTATTTTATTAAAAAAAAATTCTTTGCTTAAAATAGAATGACCCAGATAGTAAAGTGTGGATAGTCAGACATGTCGGTGGACAATAGATTTCTCTTACTTTCACGTACAGGAGTGCGATTTTTGAAACTCATACTTTGAACTTACCAGTTGAAAATCTCAAAATTACTATGGAGATATGCATCTTTCCACTGCTGATTTGACTTTCAAAAATCATACTCCAGGAGTGCGATTTTTGAAAGTCAAATCAGCTGTAGAAAGATGCATATCTCCATAATAATTTTGAAATTTGCAACTGCTGAGCTCAGCGAATGAGTTTCAAAAATCGCACTCCTGGTTGTGAAGGGATCCCCCTGAGAAGAACTCTGCGTGGTCTCGGTTGAGGTTGTCGATGGCGATTAATTTGCTAAAGATACTTCAGTATAACTCGTGTCGTGGGTTCGATCGGTATACCACATACAAAGTTAAAAAATCTAGCAGTGGGTTTTATTGCTTTCTGTAATAATTATGCCTGGCGAATACTCCACCGACAAGACAAGAGCGTAGCTCTAAAATAAGGTGATGATAATTATAGCATACGTCGTTTCTTGAGATGGTAAACTTGAGTCTTCCTGCGACTTCGTCCGCACAAATTATATGTGTTACCTACCAGATTTTAAGTCAAATCATAAGTTAGCAAACAAAAAAGGTTATTTTACACACTTCTGTTACAGTTTTATAATAGTTTAGATTAGAAGACGGAGTAAAAGCCAGTTAGTAAGGTGAGGAAGGACACATGG
The DNA here is from genome assembly GCA_927399405.1 of Agonopterix arenella. NCBI lineage: Eukaryota > Metazoa > Arthropoda > Insecta > Lepidoptera > Depressariidae > Agonopterix > Agonopterix arenella. The sequence goes on along the minus strand of OV656692.1, from coordinate 21,493,025 downwards.
AGAGTCCTACCGGCAGGTCACGCGCTGCGCCGCGCCGTCTGGTGATGAGGAGGTTGCAGCTCCTCATCTGGTTTGGGAGATGGAGAAGTGGTGTATCTAATATTATGAAACGAGATCGATGCATCGTGGCCGCGGATGGTGGCGCGGAGAGGGGAGTGGTGTGGGGGAGGGTGTGTGCAGGCGCGGGCGCGGCGCCGCGGCGCTGGTCGCCGGCCGTCAGTACTCCCCGCGCCGGCGCCGAGCATGCGCCGCGCCGCGCCCCGCCCCCAGACATGGACGTCTCCGTGATACCCCCCAAGACCGAGTACCAGTTCGGTGAGTGACCCCCTCATACCCCCGAGCCCTCTGCGGTGCCGGTGCCACCGCGGGACCTCTGCCGGAGCTCACAGGGTGACCGCAGACCCTGCGCAGGTACATACACTTTGATGTAGTTTGGTGTTTTTGGTCTAAGATCGGCGGAGCGTGTGAAGTCTCTGTTTATAGGTAGGTAACCGAAATATTATTAGTATGAATATACATAATTGGTGACCGTACATAGGAAGTGAAACAAATAACTGCGCAGCGCGCGGCCGCGGGGCCGGGGGTGGCTCGCTGCCACATCACAGCGGCAGCGCTGCTCGGGCTCGCACTGGCAGGCGCAGGGCGGGGCGGCGCGGGCGCAGCTCCACAAGCGGTTCTCGGTTCACCGCAGGTCTTCGTCGGCAGACAGCTGACGACGACCACATGGTCTCCAGCAAAATTTAGACTTAGTCTGTCATCCTAGTTGCTTAGAATATAAGTTGGTCAAGAAATTCTTCGTGTTATTATAAATCCTTGTCCTGAGCACCGGGGGTGAGGTATCAATACAATAATAAACAACGTAGGTAGGAGTTTTGACTACCTACTTTAATATTATTAGAACAATTTCTAAGCCAAATAATACTTCGTAAAGTTGTATAAAACACACCATGCGTGTACACCCCCGTCGTAGATAGATATGTATATCTAACGGCATCCTAATGTATTATATGTTAGGTGCGTGCAAAGTCCGCAGAGCGGCATTGTCGACAGTGTAGGCGACTTTTATTGGCGTTTGGCGTACCAACGACTTATCCGCACAGATAAAAAACTCGAAATTTATTTTTTTGCAGACGACTCGAAAATATACCGAACCATCAATAATTTTTCCGACTCTAGCAAACTCCAAGACGACCTATCGCGTATCGCCGAATGGTCCAAAAACAATCTTCCCTTTAACATCAAGAAGTGTAGGTATATACAATTTTCCAGAAAACGTACATTACAAACGTCCTATTACATAGATAACCACAGGCTCAAAGAAGTGGATGACATCAGAGACCTTGGCGTCATACTCGATAGAAAACTCTCTTTTACCGAATATATAGATAGCATCGTAAAAAAGTCGTTATAGCTTCTGGGCTTCATCTGGAGGAGCTGCAAAGGGTTGAGGAACAGCAACACTCTAAAACTTGTATATTTGGCACTAGTACGCTCAACTCTTGAGTACTGTTCTACTATATGGAGTCCACATTACAAATGTCATATTGATAGGATTAAGAAGGTACAAAGAAGATTGCTCTTCTATTGAAGCCTACATCAGAGAAAGTTATCCGAACTAAACACCTACTCTGAACGTCTCATACACTTTAAGCTACATTCCCTCGAGCATATGCGTTAAACCGCGGATCAATATTATTATTTAAAATAATTAGAGGGCTCATAGATTTTCCAGAACTATTGGGTTATATTGGTTTCCTTGTACCAAAACAAAATAGTAGATTGATAAATTTTAGAGCATTTCATGTAAAAACCGCCAGAACCAACTTAGGTCACCCTAGTTTGCTACCTCGAATTTTTCGTGAGAATAATGAACTTTCTAAATCATCACAAATTGATATATTCTCAAATTCATTGCAAACCTTTATTGTACTCTCTGTAGCGTAAACTTAGTTTAATCTAGCTAAGATAAGTTATGCATGCATTATGTAAATCTAAAGTATTGTTTTAGGTAATTTTAACCTAAGTACCTTTATATCAGTAAGCCTTACATCATTTATTATGATGTTCATGTTGTGTTTGCCAGTAATTGGGTCTACTTCGTTTAAAGCATTGTGACCAGGTTTGTTTTAATATTATACGATGTTAGCATGTTGGCAAACCTAATAAATAAATAAAATAAAAAAATTGTACAGGCAGTTTGAGTCAAGTCAGCTGCGATCTATTATTGCGGACTTTTTACGAATCTATGGCATTGCCAGCATTGCTATGCTAGCGTTCGTTGTACAAAGATGAATTGTTCCATTTATTGCGGACTTGGTCCAACGAGTCAGCTGAGCAACGTGCTTGCTCTGTACTGTACTGGGCCCGCAAGGCTGTACTGGGCCCGCAAGGCTGTACTGGGCCCGCAAGGCTGTACTTTTGGCGGTGTATGAGGCGAGCATGGCACTTTTATATAATACGATCGTTAACCCGCGACTTTGTCCGCACAAATTATATACCAGATTTTAAGTCAGATAATAAGCTATCAAACAAAAAAAGTTTCATCAAAATCGGTGAAGTAGTTTTTGCGTGATGCTCGTTCAAACAAACAAACAAACACACAAACAAACAGACAGACAAAAAATAAAAAAAATGGTGATATGGAATCAGGATATCTAAAAACCATACCTTAACTTTTTTTTTGTTAATATCTTCAATGTACAGACAAACTTCCTGTTACAGTTTTATAATAGTTTAGTTTATTTTCTTTTTAAGGCCCTATGGTAGGACGAAACACCTTGGACGCATTTTTTATTTTACATTTTTCGACTAGATTTATACAATTTACCGAAACCAAAATCATACCTTAGTATTCTTGAATAGTTTACCTAGTAGTTAAATAATCGATTGAATTTACAATTGGGATTACTTCACTTGATAGAAAATCATCACAAAGATGATCTATTTTCTCGTATTTTAAAAAAAAAATCTAGTTTTAAAAGAACTTCAAATAGTTTCCGATTTTTGGTATTTATACTCACATATTCACCATTATGTTTATCTAAGTGAAATCATTAAAAAATATATAAAAAGTACTTTTGTTAATTATTTTTAATCGAAAATACGTCAGACGCACGCACTTTTTGGAGGGCTGGTTAAGGCTAGTCGCGTTTCTCATAGAAAATATTCGTCTGAATCTATGGCCCCTTAACTTGAGTTGGTTTATTTTGTATTTAATAATCAACAGAAAACATATTCGAACGTACTGGTGACTGCAAGGTGTATCAGGGGGTCTACTCGGACATTCAAACTTCGCAATTAAGTGAACGTTTTCGTTCTAATGTCAACTCTATTACAATGAAGTTCGGACCGAAACGGTCTCGATATGCTGAAAATCGAAAGTCCGGGTACAGGGCCTGAGTCATAGCGTGTGGCGATCCTTGGTCTTTGTCTACCCCCATGGGATACTGGCGTGAGCTTATGTATATATGTATGTATGGTGATCGCCTCACACACAGCCAGCAGCACAGCCTTGTACGCCTCCTAGATCGAGCAAGCATTGTCAACAATGTACAGTAACGTTGAGGTTGGACCAAGTCCGCAATGAATGACATTTTGTTTTTCAGCTCTACATAATTGTTTATGTACCTACATCTACATATAGATCGATGAACAGTGTTAAATTAGGTGTAGAATCGTTAAACGGATCCGAGGCGAGGGGAAAGATCATCCGATAGCACAAACAACCGATAACAAATGTTTTTATATTCTTAAAAAAAGTGATGTCGTTCCAAAATGAAATAACTTTCGACACCCATACAAAAGTGAACAAGCATTCTGCGTGCGTTAGAATGTAATCATTATCATTATCTAATAAATAATAAGGATACTGATTTGCAACCTGTATCTGGAAACGTTTAGTCGGTACAGGCGGCCGCGGCCGGTATGAAAACAAAATAAATAGTACAAGGTACTGCGTAGGTTGGTGCATGTGCATGGTCGATGTACTCGTGGGTAGTGAGTGCTGTTGCTGGAACTAGGCTAGGTTTAATGGTAATGTAGTATTGTGGCGAGTAACGGTCCGGGCGCGGGGCGAGGGGTGAGGGGGGTGGCGGTGCGGGGCGCGGGGCGCGGGGGGCGGGGGGCGCGCTGTTATCAGCCGCGCGCGGCCGCGGCCGCCACATGTACGAGTACGTAGGTACTCTGATCTGAACTCGCTCCCACTAGTGAGTAGTGAGTAGTGAGTAGTGACAGCTACACACTACTACATGCTACATGATGATCAACTGCATCTACAACGTTAACAATGCTTATTAAAATAACAAAGATCAGGGAAGGATGCCATTGTATAACGTGCAGCCGGTAAGGGATCGAAATAACTGTGTTTTTTGACAGTTCTTGGCGATTCTGGTTTACATTTAGTTGGCGCGACAATGGAACAGTATTTTATCGATCTTTGTCTTAAGTGCTATTTTCGAATTCGAAATCATAAGCGAGAATACACAAACATCATACTTTTCTACTGCTGATTTCAGCGTATGATTTTCAAAAATCGCACTCCAGGTCCTGTACCGGATTCACTGGAACTTACGACACCAGCCGATCTATAGTAAAATAATAGAGGTGTTCGTCAATTGATTGCATTCATTAGATCTTTCGACCGACACCAGACTATAAAACATCTCGCGGTGGGCGCGGGAAGCGACTGTTGTGCTGATGACGTCACGTCGAAGGTTACAGTGCAGCGCCCGCGTGTGCCGAGCCCCGCCGCCTCGCTGCACTTCCTTGTTATTGTTACCGAGTGTTGACCACCTCCCCCCCCCCCCCCCCCCCCCCCGTCCCCCACGACCCTCAGGCTGCTCACACTCTGACCACGGTAGTTACTCTACGTAAACACTAATAGCTAGTTCAATAATCAATACATACATCCATTACAGCACTTGATATGTCCGACTTGGGACATAGCCTTCCTGGACGTTCCATTCTGTCTGCCCCCCGCGCGCGCCCCTCCCCGACACAAACATGATGGAAGGGCAATAAAAGGTTGCTCTTGGTTTCCTTGCTCTTTTTACTCTCTCATACATTATCATAATCGATATTGAATGTGACTTCTATAATCTGTATCGGCTGATATCAAGGACCTATTCTTTGCTCAGTACAATGATTATTAGTATGAAAATATCAGTAGTTACAACATATAATTCATCAATGATTGATATACCAACGCCTATAGTCATAATTTTTCTGCCTTTATCCTTTTCTTTGGGAATGGCTGGTATAAAGTTTCATCGCCTTCCATTCCGCTCAGGAATTAATAGCAAAATAGTATTCTTTATCATCATTCGTTTATTCAACGACTAAACAAATAGGTAAATGCAAAACAAACAATGCAAACAAATAGTATTCATTGCTTAAAATATTTAGATGAGGAGAAGAAGTGCTGTTTTCGTGTAGTGATTATTTACAATTCAAAGATGGATGTTGTCAAGCGCCACTTTTAATAGCACCCTAGTTAGACGATGCATTTCATTCATGACTAGATGGTTGGTGTAGGGTTTCAAACGTCAATATTATAGCTAGGTACGTCGCGTTGGGTTGTATGTAGGTTGATATTATAAGTAGTTTAGGTAGGTGCTCACTAAAGGGACGTCATGTTCGCCTCGAAACGTCAGCACAAGTCCAGGGACTTCTCGCAAACCTTCCGACGCACTTTCTGCTCCACGCACCGATTTGACTCATTGATCACACAAACAAACGTACTGCTGTTACATTTTACGTCTCCTAGGGGAGGCCTCCCTGCATCGTCTTCGTCGAATCTAGTCGTTTCATTCACATCTGTGATATGATATCCGTTTCCTCTACCCTAAGGTTGTCTGGAAGAAATCGCTTCTTAGCGATAAAACCGCCTTATTTTGGGCCTCTTGTATTTTTATTTCTGTATTTTACTGTTTATGTTTTGGTGTAAAATAAAGTATATTTGATTGTTTGATTGATTGATATCTCAGATACACGCGGACCTAGATAAGTACCAACGTTTAGGTGTAAAGCTACATTTACGTGTTAACTTAAATATAAACGTAGAAATAGAACAAGAATAGTAAATGGATGTAAGTCAGTAAATAAATGTACAAAAACAATTATTGAGGCATAGTGAGCGTTGGATGGTTCGGTGCGGGCGGCGCTCGCTCTTTGCGGTGGAGCACTGAGGTGGGGGGAGGGGGAGGGGGGCACGGTTGCGATAAGCGCTGACCCCGACGCACCACTGCCCCCCCCCCCCCCCCCCCCCCCCCGACCCTCACCGCACCGCCTTGACGCCCGGCGTGGCTCCTCGTCAACAACACCAGTAGCTGAATGCTACACTCGACGGCAGCCTCGCCGAACGAAATGCTCGTACTTGATTCTTTGTAGACTAGTGAAAAGAATGTACTTATATCATTATACCTCTCAAAGATAGGCACCTAAGGCAGTCTGAGCACGTGTGTGCCGTACGTATGGAGGACTCCCGTTCTAGACGCATCGTTGTTGGTCATATGCGGATAGAATGTAGGAAATTAGGAATCCAATTAGATATTATGTTGTAGTTCAGCCTAGTTTGGACTGTTGCGGGAAGAGCTCACTGTGGTTAGAGGTGACTGTAGAGAGAAGATAAGGGAAGTAGGTCAAAGTAGTAACGAAGCCCGATCCCAAGCCAAAAATAAAAATGCAACAGAAGAGACTAACCCTCACCGTCAATCTGTGTTGCTCTCGAATAGAATTGCATCAACATCAGCATGTCATCGTACATTGCTAAAAAATGCGCCACAAAACGTGCCTTCGGCCATTCACATCTAGTCGCTACCAGCTAAGTACCTTCTCTCCTGATATCTGCGGTTGGCCAGGAGGCAGGGTTGATATGATTTAAATCACTTGATTAAAATCAGTGATTTATATCGTGCTTAAAATCAAGTGATTTTTTTATAAAAATCAATGATTTAAATCAATACTTTTTTACTGCTTGAATTGGATATAATCAAGCAACTGCTGTGTACAGTTGCTTCTTCCACTGGGGTCGAAAGAATATTTTCGGCATTCAATTTGGTGCACAGCAAAGTAAGAAATAGATTAGGCACCGAGAAGGCAGCCAAATTAGTCTTCCTTTTGAAAAAAACTTAACTAATTATTTTTCTTATTCAAATGACAGTGTGATTTTTAATAAAAAGTGATTTGATTTATTGATTTTAGAAGAAATTTTAGATTTTTGATAATTTTATAATATTGTTTGTTACTTATTTCAAATACAAACGGCGAAACATCTAGCTACACAAAACAAACATAAGCTGGCCGTGCGACGTTATACATCATTCTACCTGCGCGGCCAGGCCGGCCAGCTTATTTTAGTTTTGCGTAGCTTGATGGAGTCGCCGTGTGAACATGCGGATAAAAAAATATATATTGTATTTTTTAAATTAATAACTAAATTCCAAATTCAAAAAAGATCAGATTGTAAAAAAATTAAAAAAATCCGATTTAAATCAAATAAATCCGTTTATTTTTATAAAAAAAAAAATAATGATTTTTATCAACCCTGCCACTCTTCCAGCCACAGATATAGAAGTCTGGAGCAGGCACTTCACTCTCGCGAGAATGCCCTTCATTGTTCTCGCCGAGGAGTTCTCGCGAGAATGAAGGGCCGGCTTTAGATTAATCGTCTGCAGTAGATGTGAAGGCGGACTGGCATGCGCACGTGGCTAGCACCGCCCCGCCGCCGGCGCCGCCGGCAGCACTCGGCCGTACGTGCGGGACGTGCCGGCACCGGCGCCGGCGCGGCGGCGCGGCGCGGCACGTATCACGACATGCGCTCGAGCTCGAGCACGTCTCACTGATGTGATGCCGTATCTAATGCACTCCCAGTTCTAGCTCCCACAGCACCACTGCACTCGTATCACTATGTACTTTTTTTAATGAATGAATACACACGAAAACTATGAATCAACGTTGCATTTACTCGAAAAGTCTGCAATAAAATATCCAACTGCCAACTGAGAACCAGAGAATAAATGATCAGTTCGGGTTGGGAGTTTGTAATTTGCTGATTACTGACTGTCGCCAGAGACTGGGGCTGGGAGTAGACGGTTTACATCAACATCTACCTACATCATAATATGAATTTGCCAACAACATAATATAACTAAAAACCGCCGGATAGTTACTGGATTACTTCTTTTGCTAGGACTCCTCTCTTCTATTTGTTTGCAGGCCTACAATACAGGGTCCATAACAGCGGCAGACAAAGCCCGTCTGAGGCCCGGGGCGGCAAAACAAAATGAGGCCCCCCGGTCCTTCCAGAAATCGATATAGTCTACGATTTTTTCGATCTGTGGCAAAAACTTAACATAGGCTTAACGTATCGGTCCATGAATGTAGATAGCAATCATTATTTCCCAGAGACAGAGAGTTTCAGGTTCAGTTCAGGTTAGGTTGTTGCAACAAAATCAATCCAAAATGTAGAGCGAGCTGGAGATTGATACTATTTAAAATCTATATTGGGCGAGCGAAGCGAGCTCGAAATTTACTACAATATTATTGGTTCAATGCAAACCTTGTCGCAAACCTGCATTAATGCGCCTGAGATACAATCGTAACCAGGAGCGAGCGAAGCGAGCTCGAATTTTTCCAGCAATACAATTAACGAAAAAAACAAAAGATTGAGCAAGCGAAGCGAGCTTGAAAATACGCGATAATTTTAACTAAAATTTTTACTTTCTTTGACTATGTGTAAGACCTCCAACTCCTCATGCTCATGATTATGCTAACTACATAATAACAATGCCGAGATCAAGTTGATTTGTATGTGAAACAAAAACTGAAGCAAGCAAACTTAGTTTCAGAGCACAGAAATAACATAATAAAAGATTGAGCGAGCGAAACGAGCTCGAAAATTCGCAATATTTTTGACTCTATTTCTGGCTTTTTTTAATTGTGTGAGGCCTCCGACTCCAAACTGCAGTCCCAAGACCGGACGCCTGGGCCTCCAACACCAAACTGCCTCTTGAAAATATTTTGGATCTGATTATAAAGGACTTCTCTTCTCAAGATTTGGAGGCCTCCCTGAGTCGGGGGCCCGGGGCGACGAAGTTACAACGATTTTAGTGCAATTTTTTTAAAAACGGGCGCAAGTTGCTTGCTTTGTTGCCGCAGTCTGTCTGTGAATCGATGTGTGCGCGACTGCGCTATCGTTGTATGTTGCTGTATCGTTTTAATTTAACGTTATGTTGGTAGGTGATAATGTCGTCATACAAATATTGTATTGTCAGCCACCATAAAGGAGTCTAGGTATCTTTGGAAAATTATCTGATTGCGCTTTAATATAAAAACGCTGTTCTTCAAAATTAATAATGAACCAACGAAATATCGTAAATGTACGCGAGAGCCGCTAGCCGCCGCGCCGGCCAACTGGCCGCCCGGTCAGATCGCATGACGTCACAATACCGTCGTGCGTGTTTTAAATCAGCTTTAAGTTTAAACTTCTCGAACTTTGTAAATTTTTGATGGATTTGAGTTATTCAAAAAGTAATATGCTTAGATTTTTATACTCCAGTCGTCTTAGTACTTAGAAGTCCAATATTTCGATGTCTGAATGATCCTTATTATGGAAAGCAATGAAAATATTAAGTAGTCTACTGACAATATAATAAAAACAAAAGATAGGAACTTCGATTAGATATTGAACCTACGTAGCGCCAACAACCTCAGCACCCTTTCTCATTACTTAAAATAAAACTAAATAATTAGAAGGTAGGTAATTAGTTTCACCGGCGCGGCGCGGCGCGGCAGTAGAACTCACAGTATCAACATAGCTCAGAGATATTCAGCCTATCTTTAGACGGAGTATCGCATCGCAGTAATTAATCGAAATAAAATCACAGATTTTATATTATATCAAGTTATCAAAGTGGAGAGCGTCGAGAGCGGGGCGTCGTCTGCGGGGCGGGGGGAGGGGGGTGGGGGGAGGGGAGGGACTGATAGCGGTGCGACCTCCGGCCCGCGTCGAAAATATTAATATCTCCGTATTATTTGTTCAACTACATGCCCTCTGGAGCTAGGGTTGACAACTTTTTTTACACTAAGTATTAGTATTTTCGAGCCTTACCTAAGTACGCGTACCCGTAGTAGATGGGGGAAATAAGAAAATACAGGGTCCTTCCTTATATGCTAACACTTTTTTAAGAAGATGATCAGACCATCAAACTGAACAAAACTGACCAACATCGAAAAGTTGGTCCCATAGAGAAAGTAGTTCAGTTTGACGGTCTGATCATTCCTTTAAAAAAGTGTCAGCATATTAAGAAGGACCCTATAAATGTAGTATTTTTCACAATTTTTGGGTTAGATTACCTACCAAGTTTTTATATTTTTGCCCTCTAACCATAATGTACAAAATGCAAATAACTCTGCTATTAACAAAAGGCACTGGCTCTGTTTCATTTCATTTAGTACCTATCCGAAACATGCACTTTGTAAACGCAAAAGTCGCTGAAATCGATAGAGCAATAGAGCCATCATAATTATACTGCATGAATCTAAACTATTATAAAACTGTAAAAGAAGTTAAAGCAGTGCAGTGTGTGTACTGAAGATATTTACAAAAAAATATTACGTTATGGTTTTTAGGTGTCCCTGACTCTAAAAAAACAACTTTAGATTTTTTTTTAACTAAATGTTTGTTCGAGTATCATGCAAAAACTACTGGACCAATTTTGATTTAAAATTTGGTATATTATTTGTGCGGACGAAGTCGCGGGTAAAAGCTCGTATTTAATAAATCTGACTCACTGCAGTATGGATACAGTATGGATTTAGTAGACAATTTTTGATCAGGAAGTACTCGCAGGTACTTGCATGGTACTCGCAGGTACTTGCATGGTACTCGCAGGTACTTGCATGGTACTCGCAGGTACTTACATGATCTAGTCCAGGCCTATAATAGAATTCGATTGGATTGTATTTATATTCAGTTTTTGGGCATTTTATTGCATCTAAGCACCAATTGGACCAATATTTTTGATACAAGGTGTAAAAAAACACCATAGCAATATTTAACACCCAGTATACTACGCTCCATTGCCCTCTGGCAAACCTTGAGTTTGGACTTTTGAGACTCAGTGAGAGACCAAGTCTGGGCACCGTACGTTAGGATAGGCAGGATACACATGTCGATGAGTCTTCGTTTGAGGGATAGCGGGAGTTTACCCTTGTTTAACTCCTTCATGGACTAGCTCTGCCAGGCGCTGTCGACACGGCGCCGGCGCCGGCGCCGGCGTGCGACTTCCTTGTCTTGCCTGTTTTCCAAGGAAACTATCTGGCTCAAGTAAATGTATTCATCAACATAGTGTATTACCTGCTAATCTATTTCGACTCTACGTTTAATGCTGTTGGTCATGACTTGAGTCTTTGATCTATTCATCGTGAGTCAAACCGTGCTCAGGTAGTATACTGGGTGTTAAAAGAACGGATCGTGTCAGAAACACTACACTGCGCTCCAAAACACGAATAGCCGATGTTGGGGAAAAAACCGCCAGATTAAAGTGGGATTGGGCCGGCCATGTCTGTCGAATGCACAAGGAAAGGTGGGCAAGAATTGTAACGCCCTAGATCCCAGAAAATGGTCGTCGGCGTCCAGGCAGGAGGAGGTGGCGGGACGATCTGGATGCTTTCGATGACGCGTGGCCAGAGCATGCCCAGGACACAGATGGTTGGAGGATGAAAGGGGAGGCCTTTGCCCAGCAGTAAGATGAAGTGGGCTTTTAAAAAAAACAATATTTAAACTTTAAAGGGTTGGTTTAGTTTACATAAAACTTTCCCTACAGTAGAGAGAGAACGTCGAAAAATAATATGATGTGGGTACTGTAGTTTTGTATGAAACAGCAGATTTTTTTTATTATTTCTTGATGTTGGCTCCATAGTGAAAGTTGTTCAGTTCGGTGGTCTAAACCACCCCTTTAAATATTACTAGGGTGTTTTGTTACACCCTGTATATTTTTTGTGAATTATTCTAGTGGGGCCCCTAAATAAAATTAAATAAATAAAAAATAAATTAAAATAAATTATTCTATTCTATTCTATTAGTAGGATACTATAATTATATTTGGCAACCCTATCTGGAGCCGCACTGGAGTTTGATTTTTGAATATCACACGTTCAAATCAGCCAGTCGAAAACGACGTAAAATCATTGTTTTGCCAAATTTTTAAACATTCAAAATCAAATCAAATCAAATATACTTGTACATTGTTACATTGTTTTCCACTGGGGTGGACGGGGTATTGGTATCAAACGAAAGAACTTCATGAGCTACCTCCATCCTTAACATTTCCGCTAGGTACCTACTTGTTTTCTAAAAAGTTTTGGGCTCCTCCTGAAGTAGGTACTATTTTTGAATCTCATACGCTCAAATTCATATACGAATGTTGCATAATCTTCATAATTTTTGTTGCTAGCCTCTCTCACCCCCCTGCTGGGCAAAAGCCTCCCCTTTAATCCTCCAACCATTTTCGGTCCAATCTCCATAATTATTTTGATATATTCCCGTAACCTACCTACGAATTAGAATGTGTGAGATTAATAATACCCCTCTTTTTGAGTCGGGGTTAAAATAGCACATATTATTATGATTGAAAATGGCTGAATGAATTTTGTGAAACATAAGACAGATGACTGGTACTCGTAACTGTTGTGTTTTAGAAAACAAGGCACTCAAATATATTGATGCAGCATATTTTTAACCTCCGACGCAAAAACAGGGGTGTTATAAGTTTGACGCCTATGTCGGTCCGTCTGTTTGTCCGTTTGCCTGTCTGTCGGTCTGTCTGCCAGCCCAGCGCCCGCACCCGCCCCGCGCCCGTCGCCTCGATGTCGTCCGTCAGCTGTCACCCTCCTAAATACTCAGAATGTCTTTACGCTGAACTTGATCACTTCATCGTAATATTATTTTAGTTGTTATGTTAGATACCTTTACCTACCTAGCGCCTAGCCTAGTCGTGTACCTAACGAATACTTAAAGCTTCTCTTTAATTTAACTAGTATGACATATTTATTTCAATTCAAAAAAATTCAAAATTCAAAAATTTTTTATTCAAAATAATATCACATAGATAGCTTTTTGACGTCATTTTTTGAGTCTACCACCGAGTCGGAAGGTGTTTCGTTGAGAGAAGATGCGGCCAGAAACTCTCAATTACCTAGAACAAGCCTAGAACGAACGGTTACGATACGGGGAATTTTCTAATGATGTTTACAGATGTCATATAAATATTACTTATTTATAATTTTTATAGTTACATTATTTAACTTATTTGAACATTTTATTTTTAATAATAAAAAATGTTTATTTAGTGATCCGTTGAAGGACAGTTTTGGGAGGCAGAAGTGATATAACAATTGTTTTTTATTTTCGTGTGTGTACCTATAGTCCTGACCATGACATGCTATCTAGCCATGCTCACAATGCCAGTTCAAAATATTAGCCACTAACTATACCTACCTACTTACTAACGAATATTAAAGTAATAGAAAAGTCAAGCAGGCACAGGAACAAATAAAAAATAAATAAAATAAATAAAAGTATTGCTGTAAATACCAACATAGTGCAGTGAGTCGGTCGGTCGGTCGGTCGGTCGGTAGGGTGCTGGTCGCCAGGAGCTGCCGCATCCGGTTCCGGTGCTCCGCGCTCGCTCGGGCTCGGCTCGGCTCGGCTCGGCTCGGCTCGGCTCGGCTCGGCTCGGCTCGGCTCGGCTCGGCTCGGCTCGGCTCGGCTCGGCTCGGCTCGGCTCGGCTCGGCTCGGGGAGCATTTTTGTAACATTAGGCACATTACATACCTCCGGCATTGTTATGTGATGTGACTCTTCGACTTACGTTTGTATTTCAGTATTGGGTAGGTAAGCTAGTATGCTCCTACTAAAAGTACTTTCTCTTAGTTAAATCCTTCAAAGTTATGACAAAAGAAAGCTAGAGTAATAGTGAGTAAACAAATAGCGCAAATCGACCAACAGGATAGCCGTTGGGCACACGTGTACGTGTACGTGTACGCGTACGTTTAGTTCAGAACAATCATTTTTGAAATAGCTTTATTGACGTTAGATATGAGCATAGTAGGACTAGGTAGGTACATACAACACATTTGTCGTATAGTTGACAAAAACTTACTCAGCCGTTTCCTACCTGGAGGAGCCCAAACTTGATATGTTTTGAAAATCCTTTTTGGATTTTTAAAAACAAATTGCTGGAAGGTAACGATGTAGTATATTTTTAGAACCGGCTTATGAATCTCTTTCATTTGATACCCCACACAATGGGTTTCAGAACAATTTTTTTAAATCCCATACAAAAAATTGATGACGTCATAAGAGAAATATTTTTAAGAACTGCCGGTTAAATTGTTCTAACCTAAAGTATACGTGTGCCAAACGGCTATCCTGTAGATCGATTTGCGGCTTTTTATCGACTTTGGCTTTGTAGGGCTAACACTATAACCATAATTAGGTACAATCGATTGTAATAAGGCCCTTCTTAATATGTTGACGGTTTTTTAAGGTGATGATCAGACCATCAAAGTAAACAACTTTCTGTATTGGACCAACATCGATATAGTGAAAAAAATCTGCTGTCCCATTTAGGGTCCTTCTTAACATGCTGACACATTTTAAAAGGGATGATCAGACCGTCAAACTGAACTACTTTCTCCATGGCACCAACATCGAAATAGCGAAAAAAATCTGCTCTTCCATACAAAACTGCAAACCTACTCGAGCCAAATGTATGGGACAGCATTTTTATTTTAGTGATCTTGACATTGGTCCATTAGAGAAAGTTGTCCAGTTTGATGGTCTGATCATCACCTTAAAAACATTCAGTATTATATTAAGTTAGTTGGACACTGCATTGATACGAAAGATACCTAAAAGACAAAACAAAATTGACTCTACATAATACTGAACGGCTTCATATAAAAGACATCAACGGGAGCACCATTATTATTCAATTTCAAGAACACTTTTAATATACTATTGGTTCTCATCGTATCGTATCGCATGATGCCCCGACGCCGACCCCGAGCGGGGTGTACGTGTGGGACTACCTCCACACACAGACCAGTACCTCCACAACATATAACTACCTATATACATTACACACTACACGTTCGAAACTTATAATTATAAAAGAAACAAAAATTTTTAAAGGTACGTTGTTCAATGTAGTACAAAATTCTTATGTCATACCGGGTACTTCTTTTAATTAGTGTCCAAAAAGGCGCGACTTGCTATACACAATGGTGTGTTGGTGCCTACACTTATGTATGGCAGTGAGTTCTGGGTATGGCAGAAGAAGCATGCAAGTTAAATTAATGCTGTTGAAATGTGTTCCTTGCAAAGTATGTGTGGTGTGACGCTGAGAGATGGAGTGAGAAATTGTGTGATAAGAGATCAATGTAAATTGAAAGAAGATGTTGTGACAAGAATAGTGAAAGGTATGGTTCGTTGGTTTGGTCATTTGGAGAGGATGAGTGACAGTAGATGTACGAAAGAGATATATGTTGCTAATGTGAGGGGAATAATGAGGGCGCCTTCGTAGGACGTATGCTGATCAAATCAGTTGCGTCCAACAAAAAGGGGAGGTGCGGAGTACTCGAAACCGACGGGCATGTATGAAGAGATGTATGGATGTGCATGAGGCAAGAGAGGTGTAGAGGTGCAGATGTAGCTGCACTGGGATGATAGATAGAATAAAAATTCTCGATTTACATACTTATTGAAGTGCACTTAATCAGAGTTACATAATGGACCTAGTGATTCAGTGGTATGGAAACGACTGGCGAGTGGCGAATGCTTCAGTCGCTGCGTCAGACTGAGACAAATTTGCTTATTCTGCTAAACTATTTATAATATTTGCTAATACAATGTGTCCCTACATTATTTGCGTGACATTATATAGGGTGAAATTAATATCATTAGCATCCTTTTAAACTAAGAGTCTCTACCCATCAAACTGAACAACTTTTACTGTGGGAGCAAACCAAATGGAGCAAAAAAAAAATTTGCTGGTGCATACATTTGAGTCGAGTAGGCAGCGGCGGCGGGTGCAGTTTAGTATGGAACAGCAGATTTTTTTGTGCTCCGATCGGTTTGCTCCTATAATAAAAGTTGTTCAGTTTGATGGGTAGACTCTTAGTTTAAAAGGATGCTAATGATATCAATTTCGCCCAGTAGATAGATAGATACAGGTACTTCTTTTTTCAAAGAGGTGATAAGACCAAAAACTAAACCACTTTCTCTATCGGACAAAAAATATCAGGTGTTCCATACAAAGCTGTAAATCTTATCGACTCAAATGTAAGGGATAATGGATTTTTTTATATGCGTTTTCGATATTAGCAAGTCTTCTCGTCAGCGTATTAAAAAGGACTCTGTAGGTATAAACATGCCTTGTGCTATTATTGTAATTAACAACACAACAGCTCGCCTCGCTAGACTCCCACACCCACGCGACGACGACGACGACGGCGACGCACCAACACAAGCACAACAATACATACAATATGATACCTACTGCGTACACTATTATTGTAGACACAACGCATTGATCCCATTTACTGAGAAGCTCATTAGTGATTCCATTTAGTGTTTTGATCCTTTGTTGGAGCTTAACTACTACATTTATTTATTTAGCTATGTTTCCTTAATCATTACTGGAACTCTATGTGAAATGTTTAAAAACAGAACGTGTGCAGTTTGTCGTCTCTTTAAAAACATATTTTAAGAATGTAATGTAGTTTGATAGGTAGACTCTTAGTTTAAAAGGATGCTAATGATATCAATTGTATCCTGTAGACAAAAACATTTTTTATGCGCATAAAAATAATATGCCATTAAATAAATGATTGAATGAATAGGAATATGAATAATACAGGGTGTAAAATTAATGCTTTACATACTTAAAGGGGTGCTTCAGTTCATCAAATTGAACAACTTTCACAATGGAACCAACATAGAAAATGCGAAAAAAACGGCTGTTCCATAGAAAACGTGAGTAGAAAACCAAAATGTACCTATGACACAACAGTTTTTTTCTTTCGCGATTTGGTCCCTTATAAAAAGTTGTTCAGTTTGATTGTATGAAGTACCCACTAAAGTATGTAACGCATTTACGTACATAACCACTGCTTGTTCATACGACAACAGGAAACAAAAGACAATGATAATTATGATGGTTACTGATTAGTCAGTGCAAATATGTGAAGGTATTAGACATGCGGAGCTCGGAGCGGAGCCGGAGCGGAGGGCGCGTGACGCAACGAAAGGTCCGGCAACAACAATGGGATGTTATCGGTTTGTCACTATCAGCGCTATCAGCGGTCACCCCGCCCGCGCCCCGCCCGCGCCCCGCCCGCGCCCCGCCCGCGCCCGCGCCCTGACTCACGCGCTGGCGTGGCGCTCTAGTCCATCGACCGGTACCGACCACCAGACAGACCCTCCTCTTCTTACTTGCTATTTTATCAAGTTACCACATTCCAAAGGAGCTGAAGGCGGAAGCTATATTTTAGGACTCAACACAAAAGATTATCCAAGTCAAAGTCAAAAGATTTTCCTTCAAAATAACATTACATAGACAGCTTTAGACGTCGTCGTTTTTTAGGGTTCCGTACCTCAATAGGAAAAAACGGAACCATTATAAGATCACTTTGTTGTCCGTCTGTCTGTCTGTCTGTCAAGACCCTTTTTCTCTGAAACGGGTAGAGGTATCAAAGTGAAATAAATTACAAATACTAAGGTCTACGGTCCCTTGGTGTTGGTTTTTTTTTATATTAGTATGAGTTTGCTCTTGACCTCAATCTAGTCCTCAGGACGAAGATAGGGTTGAAGATTGTTGTAAAAGATTCAAGCTTCTAAGTCAACTCAATAAAAAAATACGGCCATTTGTTATCAAATTTTCATACTAGCAGCTCGCAAATCAAAACCTATAGGGTACTTCCCGTTGACATAGAATCATGAAATTTGGCAAGAAGCAAGGTCTCCAAGCACAAATAAGAGAAAAAATCCGATAATAGGTCATTTGTTGTTATATCACATAAAATAGCATAATGTTATCATATTTTCATACTCGCAACTCGCAAACCAAAACTTATAGGGTACTTCCCGTTGGCATAGTATCATGAAATTTGGCAAGAAGAAAGGTCTCAAAGCACAAGTAACGAAAAAAATCCTAAAATAGTTAATTTGTAGTTATATCACATAAAAATAGCATAAAAAAATATTTTTCGATAACAAACTTACATTTTCATTTGGTGCATCGACTGTGGTATAGATCGATGTATGGGAGAAAAACTTGTGTACCGCAAAGTTAAGAATGTCTTTCAATCCATGTTAGGCTTAGATTAAAAACTTTTCTTAGGAGCTTTATCTAAACTTCTTGGTGCTACCTTACCTACAAGTACTTCGTGGATACCATTCATAGCCAACGTATATGTCTCGGTGATGGATTGATGTCCATCAAGCCAAATCAAATCAAATTTATTTTATTATTATTTATAAGCCACTAAAACAGAAACAGTGGTTTTTGTTGTGTTAATAATTATACTGTAGTTTTCTTTCTTTCAAACTAAAACATTTATTTTAAATCACAAAGATTCGAAGCTAACATAATTTCAAATACGTCATACAATTTTTCATTTGGTAGGAATGTGTGCCAGATCTTGGTTTTTTCCCTGTGATTTAAAACCAACTTTTGACACCTGAAAATAAAAACATTAAATATTATGAAATCATCAAAAACATTGATATCGATATTATTCATAAATAATGAAAGCACTATATAAAAACTAAAATACACTTTTTGAAGCTTAAAATATTGGAATTTTTGCTCAAACATGAACCAGGGTTTATAATTTACAAAGAAATTCACTCACCTTGCTTCATTTATTGGAAATTTAGCTTGCTAGAAATTAAAAATTTGAAAACAAACTGTCAGCTAAAATATGTGATATTTTCATATTTAAACATTTAAAATAACACAGGTTTGACAGCGTAAGCGAAAAATTCTTGGTCAACGTGGTTTGACCGATAATACCTTACCTTTGCCACCTTCCTGGCTTTGGCTCTTTCTGTCAGGACAAAAGTTAAACAAAAACTTTTATTTTTTATTTTCTTCGGATTACGATAGTATATTAAGTTTATGGTTTAACCAATACCTATGCCACAATACCGACGCCACCTTCCTGGGTTTGGATAATGAATACCATCCTCCTTACAAGCGGTGAAACATGAAAATAGTCCTTGGCGGTCGGTAATGTTCAACGTTCTTTCGTACTTCGATGTTTCCAACTTTGGGTTTGTTCCTTTCTATCAGAACAACAATTAAACACAATTTTTTTTTGTAAATACAAACCACAAATATATTTTATGGTAGTGGCCGGTTTTTTTTATCCTACCACTGCGTCCTCCACGTTCTAAAATCTTGTCCGTGTTAGGGTAAACAGTTGCATTACTTTAAGGGGCGATTGTAGTACTCATGATACTGAATAACTTTCCCTAAGAAACCCATAGGAAATTCGCAAAAAACATTTCGACTTTTCATACAAACTTTCGATCAGCTGATTGCATTTAGTATGGAAAGTCCAAAATTCTTTTTGCGAATTTCCTATAGTTTTCTTTGGGAAAATTGGTCAGTATTATGGGTACAATCACTCATTTAAGTAATGCAACTGTTTACCCTAACACCCTGTATAGGTCCTTCTTAATATGCAGACAGTTTGTTAAAAGAAAGATCAGACCATCAAACTGAACAACTTTTTCTATGGGACCAATGGTGAAATCGCAAAAAAAATAGACGTTTTATACAAAACTGCAATCTTACTCGACTCATTATACATGTACATGGTGTAACAAAACACCCTAGTAGAACTAACTTCGCGATTTAGAAGTCGGCTTCATGGTGAAAGTTGTTAAGTTTCACGAAAAAAATTTGTTGGGCGCAATTCTCCAACCCATTTCGATTTCGTGCTTAACAGACTCTGTGCTAAGTAAGAGTACCTGTACTGAAGATTCGGTACTCCGAGTTCCGAGTTCCAGGCAGCGAGACGGTAAATAGGTTAACAGGTAAATAGGTTTACTCATACAAAGGTATACCCATGTATACCTACTATACAAATGAACAACAAATATTTAAAAATATCTTATACAGGATGAAACTGATATCATTAGCATCATTTTAAACTAAGATCCTACCCATCCAACTGAACAACTTTCACTATGGGAGCAAACCGATCGGAGCAAAAAATAATCAGCTGTTAGATACTAAACCACAATACCTACTCGAATCTTTATTCAACAGCAGATTTTTTCCTTGCTACGGTCTGTTTGCTCCATAGTAAAAGTTGTTTAGTTTGATGGGTAGACTCTTAGTTGAAAAGGATGCTATTGATATCAATTTCACCCTGTATAACCAACACCTGGTGGCTACAGTCACGACCGTGTGAACTTCCTCCCCGCGGGACAGTCAGGCAGTAGATACAGTAGGCGCCGAGAAGCAGCTCAGTGTTCGGTGGGAACTTCACTAGTCTCCTTTTGTTCTTATTATGTGGCGTACATAATCCCGCTTCCATCTGATAGCGGCCGACCACCGGCACCGGTAAAAGTTGTCCAGTTTGATGTGTCGACTCTTAGTTAAAAAGGAATGATTGATGATGATAGCTTCGACACTAACCCACTATCGGTGTCGGTGCTGCTTAGTGAGCGTATTGGGACGTATAGGTAGAATAGTGGTTCGATTTAGATACCTATAAGAAACGACTTAACCACAACATATATCAAAGATAGACTATAATATCAAAGCATGATAAGTAGTATGTAGGTACTAAATATACATAGGTAAGATCTTAGATTGTGCAGAATTTATAAAAAAACTATATAAAAGAGTTATAATTATAATCCTATGACTAATGACAACACGTTGATGTCTTTTGTATGGAAGACTAATCTTATTGTTGTTATTTCAAAATGAATAATGTCGTGTGGTCTAGCAATCTAGAACAAATAGTTCAAATCAGCAGCTGTATCAGAGTTATTGAAGGGTATATAAATATAGAGCAGACGTTAATAATAAGTATAGAGTAGGTTTGTTGACGACAATTATGCGTGTGACATGTGGTCAGGTCCGGTGCACGTGCACTTGTTGCTTCATGTGTCGGAACAAGCAGTGAATCAGCGAACACAAACATGTATCAGTGACACGACACTACAATGCGGCGGTAGTCCCGCGGGACGGGACTGTGGGACCGCGCGGTCTCGGTCTCCGGGACCCGCCCGCGCCCGGGGTTAGTCGGCGGCGGCTGTAAATCAGTCCTCAACGACGCGAAGGCGACGGCTCGTGACGGATGTTTATTTATGTAAGGGATTAGCGAGGGGCGCGGGGCGAGGCGGCGGGGCGCGGGAGGGGTACACTGTCACAACACTGCACGTTTTTTCTAACAAACCGCGACAGTCGCGAGGCGCGATACTAGGAACTATGAAAAACTACGCTCAGTTAAATTTACTGCACTTTTACTGCTAATACGTTACAATTTATAGGTTCCCGGGAGTGGGTTGGGTAGCACTCGCTGACTTCTCGCGGCGCGGCACATGCCTCGCCTCGCCTCGCGCGGCGCACGATTCAAGGAAACATTATTAAATCCCAATAACACTGTTGTCAGTTCATAAAAACAACCGTCTCAATAAATCTCAGATTTATTGGTGTCTATTCAAATAACTTTCCCATTTAACTGTTTCTGTTTTTTTAACCATAATAAAGTAGGTAATCATTTTGGTTTGAACACAATGGTCGAGACGAGAGTCGACGCAAGATACTATTTAATACTAACACTGAATAGACACACAGGAACACACATGCGTGCAGAGGAATGCCCACGAACGATAGCAGCCGTGTTCAGTGATAGCAATATATACAAACAAACGTGGCTGATACAGTAGGTAGGGCACGAGCTCCGCACTGCGCGGGCGCGGCGCGGCCGAGGGCATCTCCTCTCGATTACGCTTATCCGCGGCGTAATCAACAAGCGCCAGATATCGCCCATATAATATAATGTTCCACACTCACACAGTCATTGCTTCAGCTCTGACACATCTGATGTGGAGTCACTTGATTGCACAGAACTGTTTCAGATGCTCCGTGTAGAGCATGAGTTATAGTATTTTATTTAGGTAGTAGGTACCTATTTCTACTGCACCATGCCAAAATTAAGATCCTCTCAGGACCATGACAGCTTCGCTTGTGTCGGTAGGTAGGTAGGTACTTACAGTAAGTAGATACCTATTAAGAATTGACATTCTTGACGCACCAGCAAAAATTCTACAAGGAGCTTTTTTATTTTTCTTTCTGCTTAAATCCGTGATAATGGATGGATGGTCCAAAGCAATGGTGCAGGACTTCCACCAGGATCCCGGCGGCTAGGCCTGGTGGTAGTGAGTCTTGCAGTGCAGTATCTCAGCGGTGGAGTGTAGGTCGGGAGATGGGGGCGATAAGGCGCGCACGTGGTGATAGCGCTTATCATCGCGAGTAGCGAGACGTAGTACGCGCGCCGATAGCACCGGGCGATAGCTTGCGATCAGCCGCCGCCGCGCCGCCTCGCCGCCGCCTCGCCGCCTCGCCGCCGCGCCGCCGCCTCGCCCGCTATCTGCTCGTAGGTGCTGCACCGCATGGCGCTTGCAACCGGACCGCTTGTCTGTTATGACAGTACTGTTACCGCAATCGTTTGCATTTAATCGCCAAAGGAGTTTCTTCTTCTGAGCTGTCTCCATGCCAGCCAGTGACATAATATGGCAGAGGTGCATAAAAACACTTATCTTGCTAACAGTTTCTCTTCTGCGAGGTCCTAGAATAAGATTAGATTGGACAGGATTGCTCCATCATCTCTGCTGATGGACGTCCACTGCTGGACATAGGCCTCCCCCAAGGATCGCCGCAACAACCAATTTTTTACCTTTTTTTTTTTTGCTTCAGGCGAAAAATTTACAGGGAAGCTACAGAATATGCACCAGGCTTATTGAACTGAGCAAACACTTTGTAGCAGTAGTATCATGTTTGATGCGACCATCACAAGTAATACAAACCTATTATTTCTTTATCTTTATCGATTGTTATTTTAATGCTGCGTTAAGCCAGGATCATATTTACCTATTGACCAACGACTACAAACTATGCCAAATTAAACGCAACCAGCAAACCAGTAACCTATGTAGACATAGGAGAATGAGGTGTATCCTCCAGGATATGAAGGGATGCGAGGGGGAGGGACCATTACGGTGTCCCCTCCCTCGCCCCACACCCCGCACCCCGCACTCCGCGGTGCCGGCGGGCGGGAGGAGCGAGGCTCGCTCGCGGGCAGCAGTCAGGCCGTCATCGTCACTCGTCAGTCAGCGCAGCGCAGCCGACGCGAGCACACGTGACAGCGACGCGCACGTTCTGTCTGTAGTGAGTAGTGAGTGCCACATGATGCTGCACGAGGCGTGGCGCGCCGCCGCCGCCTGGGGCCCGGGCCGCCAGGAGCCCTGCGACCTGGAGCACCTCATAGCCGAGGTCAACAACAACCACTGCCACAAAGGTGAGTCCTCCACGTAAACCGCTGTAAACGCCGACCATGATGGTTGTCGTTTTACATAGGTTTCTTTTCTATTGTACCAATGTTTCCTTGTGATTTTTATGTAGGACATTAGTCAATTCTTGTTTGTAAACAGTATTCGACAACTCTTTCCTGTTGTGACCCAACTCTAATGTTGTGATACCGTTGTTTGCTTGGCGCTAATCGATAAACAAACGTCTATTATCGTCACAAATGAGGTGGTCATTAACGATTATACCGTTAAATTTATTCTCTTTTCTTTTCATATAATGACTTTCACGGTAAAGCTCAGTTCATTTAGTTAATTTGTTAATTCCTTAAGAAGTTCCGAATCGTAACGTAAAAGGCGAACTCTAACAATGCCCGGCTCGCATCGAGTAGGAGCGATGGTTTATGTATCTAGTCTAGCTGGAAGTCCAACTCGACGGGAACCAGTACAATGAGAGCCCGGCTCGATCGACGATACGAACCGGTCGCTATCTACTCGATGCATCACATCACAATATAAAAGGACGCAACCGGTGAGCGGACGCGGCGGGGCCAATGGCGCCCCGGCGGGTCCCCCCGGCGCGCGCTATACGCTGACGTCTCGCGCGTGTGTGTGTGCGCAGAGGACTCGGCGCACGACGAGGCGGAGGAGGAGGGCGCGGAGGCGGAGAGTCCCCCCCCGATGCCCGCCTTCGGCTACGCCCCGCAGCACCCGAGCGACCTGTCGCCGTCCCACTCGCGCAGCTACCAGGAGCTGCGGCCGGCGCACGGCGCGGGCGCGCCACTCGCGCGCGACATGCAGACCTACGCGCACCTCGAGGAGACGCTGTTCAAGCCGGCCGAGTGCTCGACGGACGGCGCGTACCTGCGCGGCCGCAGCCCCGGCCCCAGCCCCGAGCCCGAGCGCCGCGACCGCGACGACTACCGCCTCCACTACGAGTATGCGCCCGCGCCCGCGTCCGCGCCGCCCCCCTACTCCCACGACCACCATCACCACCAGGACTCGTGAGTACCCTCCGCTATATCTACCCCTCCTGTGCATGCGGGAGCCAAAGCGCTTCACTCATACTTATTAAGATAAAGATAAGATAAATATCTACACATACTCACGTGTACATTCCGATACGAAGCACAAATCAGCACTAGACCATAAGAATAATTTGGACCTCTACCGGGATTGTGAAGTGTTTTGGCTCTTAGGTCCAGTCATCCGTCATTAGTGCAAGTACCTACTCATCTATTTTTTTTAATTCTTTTTTTGTTTTTGTAGCAATTAACCAATTAATTAATTTGTAGTAATTGTTGTATTATGTACTTATCCGATTTTTGGCACAAATGTTTTTTTGTAAACATGTTGACATGAGTCATGCCATGAGTTTATGACATAGTTAATAAAATAGAGTTAACCAGCGACTTCGTCCACACAAATTATATACAAGATTTTAAGTCAGATCATAACAAGCTATCAAGCAAAAACAAGTTTCATCAAAATCGGTTCAGTAGTTTTTGCGTGATGCTCGATCAAACAAACAAACACACAGATAGACAGACAAAAAAATCCGAAAATTGGTGATATAGAATCAGGGACACCTAAAAACCATATCGTAACTTTTATTTGTTAATATCTTCAATGTACAGACACACTTCTGTTACAGTTTCATTTTGGTGAAATGGAATCAGAGACACCTAAAAACCATATCGTAACTTTTTTTTTGTTAATATCTTCAATGTACAGACACACTTCTGTTACAGTTTTATAATAGTTATAAGATTGTGACATATATTTACTCGTATATTTTTTTTGCACCCACTTTATGCGCTATTATATTGATTGTTGCATTTCATAGGTTTGTCTATACATTACATACTAAGTCTATACATACCTTATTTTATTCCTTACCTACTAGCCTTGGTCCACGAATTTGTCTGAGCTGCGCTGATAGAAATTAAAAAAATGTAACTTTTTTGAAATTTTCATTTAAAAGCCATTCCACTGTTTTACCCATGCGCGATCGAGTTAAAAACATCCGAAGAATCAAATTGTAGTCAGAATCATTTATTATTTATAAATTAATTATAGAAGTAGGATTATACAACGTGTTAATGATTAAGCGCAAAACCTCATTCACCCCAACTGATTTAAATAACAAAATAATTAGATTTAAACAATAATTTCATTATTTTTATAATTAAAATTTAAAGTTATTCGCATAGTTTTGAGGCAAAAAGGTTTTATTGTCATTTCGGCAATGAATGAAAGTGCTAACGTTCTCATGGATACATTTTAAGAAGTTGTTATGGTAGTGAGTAGGGTGAGTGGGCCCGTGCGGTAGGTTGACATCGGGTTCAGTATATTTTAAATTTTACTAACAAATTATTTAATATTTTGAAAAAAATACATATGTTGATAATTCAATTCTGCTCTCGATTCTACACAAACTTTCTAGTTTTGCGTTAATTCATTGACACGTTGTATTTATAAAGGTAGGTAGGTTTTTTTGCTCAATCACAAGCATTGATTAGGTCCAATTAGTTGGCATGAAGATTGTCTTTGTGATAATGATAAGTTGATAACATCACGAGTCGCACCGAGCCGAGTGGCGCAACCCGGACAGCTCCGTCTTCTAGTTGCCTGTTTCTTCCATCTCGTCATCTTCTTCTTCACCGGTTCTCAGTCACGGTTTCGATCATTATACATAGCATAAGCATTATGCTCACGACTATTTCCCCGAGGGGATGGGATAGTCAGAGATATTGTGAAACCTCAGAACATCCACGTTTCACTAGTAGTACCGAAACTCTGTCCAGTGTGATGGGGATAGTGAGCCCGTCGCCCCTTGTAATGGACATTGGAGTGGGTATACAATACATGCCTCGAAATAGAAGCAAGCAGGTTTCCTCATGATATTTTCCTTCACCGTAAAGCCAGTGGTGTTATAAATCGTACATAAATCATCATCATACTTATACAATTTTCTGTTTTCTGGATGTTTTATGATAATTATTCAACGAGACTCGATGCTGCTATTTCATGTCATTAAGTCCACTGAAAGCGGTCTAGTTTTTGATGAATTGAAGAGTCAGTATTAAAAGTAGCAATATTCGGATGTCCACTGATGACTTTCATTTAAAAAACGTGTAAGTTTTAATTATTCAGACGGAAAAAGAACCAAGTGTGCAGGGTGAATAGATTTTGAGTTAATAAGGGGGCGGGACAAAAGATGTTCGAAGTAGTTAAGTTACCTACCTAATCTAAACTATTATAAATCTGTAACAGGAAGTATTATTAACAAAAAAAAGTTATGATATGGTTTTTAGATATCCCTGATTCCATAATATGGATATATATATATATATATATATATATAAATATATATTTATTTATTATAATATTATCACCAATTTTTGTTTTTTTTGTCTGTCTGTTTGTTTGTTTGTGTGTTTGTTTGTTTGTTTCAACGAGCATCACGCAAAAACTACTGAACCGATTTTGATGAAACTTGTTTTGTTTGATAGCTTATTATCTGACTTAAAATCTGGTATATAATTTGTGCGGACAAAGACGCGGGTTAACGCTCGTGTAATAATATAAGTGTGAGACAGGGTGAGTGCGTTGCGTCGCGTCGCCCTATTTTCCAACTTGGCTGACACACTGCAGTGTGTCTTGATGGAAGGTAGGTACTCAGTTTAAAGATATATCTCATGTGGCGACAGCCTCAGATCAATGACCGATAAAATACTTAGGTAGGAAATTGCTCAAATACCAAACAGGTAACACATTATAAATACTTACCTAATAATACATTAGTTCCGTCTATCAAATGATTTCGCAAAATGATACAAGTTTGTTTTAGTTACAAGTATGTTTCATATGTTAGGCTACGAATCACTCACTCACGCTATGGCATGGTTTCACGAAAGTTCTTATATTATTTGATGATCTGCAAACTGGCTGTCTTGCTTCTGGTTCTAGTCAGGAACATCAAGGAGCTTCCACAATTACTTGTCAATCATTCTAACGAAACATTTTACATAAGTTGCTCTAGTAGCAACCCGTGCCGTGCTTGTGTCCCTCCCCCCTCCTCATCTCCCCCCCCCCCCCCCTCGTCTGTACTAACTAACGAGCATTGTAATTAACCGACGCTCGATAATGTCTCGTGTCCTAACCAACATTACTAACTGGCGTTCATAGTTACATTATTTAAATTGTTGTTAATAGTTGCACTAGTTTCTAATGCTATCAACTTTACTGAAATAATAACGTTAAAATAATAACATACTTACGTATGTTGGTTGACCGCGGGTCTATTTAGACCGCGTCTGTCCGACATGGCATGGGAAACGATCAAATAAGTGACAATTTTAATTCCAATAAACCTTGAACTGAAAGTTGTAAAAATAACTTTCTTACCTTATATTAACACTTCATTGATAAATTGCTTTTGGTTTTAAATTTGGTTTGGCAATAAAAAAAATTGTAGTTATTACTTTTAGTTTCAATGGCAGTGAGAGTATGAAGTCCTCATCGAGTCAAATTGAATGAGACCCAACACTAGTTGTATCGTCAACGGAAATTGTACTCATGCGTGAAAACAATGAAATCAGTTGTCAGGAAGTGAGCGAAAATTCAATTACAAGATTTGAATGCTAGTTAGGTAGATAGATAAAAACTCAGAAACGCTCATTAAAGTTAATCCTCTGTAAAATATCTTGGTAGCTTTTACTACGTCAAAAAGACAAAAAGTGACAGCTAGAGATTTAATGAAGGATTAACTTTTAATGAGCGTTCCTGCAATCGAAATTCTCTTTGGCGTCGGTCGAAATTGAATTAAAAAAATTCGTGTTTTATAATATTATAAATGTTGTGAGTGGCATCACCACTTCACCACGGACCCGATCCTCGTCTCCGACTTGCTTTTACTCGCAGGTCGACACCCACCTCTTCCTTAATTGGCAGGCTTTAGGTTGGAGTTGCGAGGATCAGATCACCCACTTAAGTTGAAGTCGCAAGAGCGATAATGCTCGAAGGGTGCATCTGTTTTGTCGTAAGTGGGAAAGTGGGCACCAGCACGGCTAGCATGCCACCCACGACAAAGCGTTTAAACGAGAAAAACGTCATGCGCGCTCTTTCTGGCATACGTAAAATAATAAGGATGGAGGCTCATCTCAATTTTTTTCGTTTTCTCGGGGGTGGCATGCGAGGCCTACAGATGAGACGTCTTTCCTCATGTTGACATTCGTTAAAAGTCCAGGATTTAGCCCCCTCATGAAGCAACACCTTGTCGCTCCTTGCGAACCGCCGGTTTTTGGGCCTCCAAAGTTTGAAATTTATACATTAATTAGAAGTAGGTTAAAATCGACTTCCTATATTTTCTTACATACTTAGTTACTTACAGGTGAAGCTAATATGTCACGCTGTTGGAGAGTAATAAAATATTTTTTGATAGGTAATAGAACTCAAACATAATTTTATTGAACTGCATGAATCAAATAACCAGATTTCTTGCTTTGTTTGATCTCGAAACAGTTCTATTTACCAGTCAGTATTGTTGTTTTTTCTTTGCTGACAACTCGGTCAAATACTGCAAAGAGCACACGTTATTGAGCTCATTAAGCTCTCATCTCAGTTAGTTTAAGTTTATTTTAGTTTTAGTCACTTTTCTGTAGTGGGTATGACACATTGTCAGCTTATCACACTAATCTAGCAGTACCGATTCGTTGATGCTAAGCATACGTAGCAACATTCAGTCTCAGGGGCGCGGGCAAGCCAACGTTCGATGACAACTCGATGACACCAATACACATTGCCAATTCCAACGGGTATGTAGTTACAGTATATTGCCGCAACAGTTTGACTAGTATATACTGCGGCAGCGCAGCGCAGCGGTGGACAGCCGGGCAGATAACGAGCGCAGCGTGGCTGCACACACACACACAGACACAGGGCGGTATGTGCCTACGTGTGGGCACGTGATGTGTTTTGCACTCACTTGCGACACTCGCGGGTCAGCTCACCGCTCACCGCTCACCGACCTGTTTGTTCAATCATCTTCGACACAATACTTGGCCCTACAAATTCGGTTTTTTTTCTGTTGGTCTTACAACTCCACTATCCCCTGGCTACTTACATACATATAGGTACTCACGACCCTTTCTGGGTGCTCAGAACTTTGCTACGAGTAAAATTTTTTAGCATGCATTTATAGAAAGGTTCACTTTTGGCACATTGAAGGTTTCAGGATGGAATGATGTATCTTTGGTGACAGGGGGATAGCCTTTCGCCTACAGAAACACTGCACAAGAAACCTTATCCCTTATTCGCCTCGTACAGAACTCACGGGAAGAAATGGGGTGGGGCTTATCTAAAACTATTAATAGACGTTTCGATAGTTTCATTGATGTAGGTATCTATCTAACCTACCAATCCCAACTACTTCTTCCGAAATCCGAAGTGTCAGCGCGACACCCCTCAAACTACGCCCTTCAAACTAGAAGAAATCCGGGTAAAGCAGTACGGATGGCAGCCATAGGTACAATATACGTCCTATGACAACAGTCACTTGTCTTGTTTGTATTATAATATTAGGATTAAGAATAACTATTCTCAAAATTCAAAATGATTAATATTATCTCTTGCGTTAGGTATTTCATTATGATACAAAATAATCTTCACTTTCAGAGAGAACCTATCAGTCATGGTAAAGGCATGCGTTGCGTCACTTCACTGCTTGTTTATTAGATTCCAAATAAAAATATCGTTATATCTTTGTATCCCAGATGAGTAAAGATAAATCTTTGTCATCTGCAGTCGCATCAGTAACGATCTCGCGAGCGCCGCGCGGTGCGGTGCGGGCCGAGGCGGGGGCGGGGCCGGGGGGAGCTGTGGTCGCGGTGATCGGTTATTGATAGCTATTTAATGTTGGCAAGAGTTGCAACGGTACTGCTGTAATGGACTCCGTTAATGGGCCACTTCTCGGAACATGACGTAGACCTGCTCTCCACAACCACAACACAGCCTATATTATATGCTGTCTACACTGAGGCAAGAGCTGCTAGATTAATATCATCTATCACTGGTTCTGTTCTTCCGTGGTCGTCAAGCAAAGGTTATAACCCTCCAAGCACTGTTTTGCCACGAGTTAGTTGGTGTCAGTTGTTGTCATGTTATTGTCCCCTGGGTGTTCAATTTTAGGTGCTTCGTTAAGCCAAGTCAGAAGCCTGATGAATCTGACTAAAAATATTCTAAGTGCAAGTTGACCATTGATCTATCTATCTATTGCACGTTCGCTCATTGTCCACCTGATTAAGAGGAGGCCGATGCCATTCAGTGAATAAGAAGTCATCAGTTTCATTCTCTTGTCGGTGGAGTATTTGTCAATGCTGCGTCGTTCCTGCAAGTGCGTTGCATATCGCACTGGCTTTTTAGCCACTTGCATTGCAACACTGTTGTCAAAGTAATAAATAATTTGCCAACGTTGTGTGTACCTGCACCATGTGCGGGTACACACGTTGGAAGACTATAGTATACATTCAGAGTGAAATGCCGTTAGTAACATTTTGGTTATTATGATGCCACTATTTGACACTCGCAACATTTTTACACTAACATTGACTGTACTAGACGACTGACGACGTTGATGTTTCAATAAAATAGTTTTACTAATCTCGAATCTCAATGGATTATTGTTATCTTGAAATAAATATTTTTTGTGAATTTTTCAAATCTTAACAATCTACGTATTCCGACGGAAAATTGAACAACTGCAACTGCAAGGTATTATTAAGATTTTGTAGAAATCAATGTAAATTTCTTTTCTTCTAATTTTTTGTGCGTACGTAAGTAAAGTTGTGCAATGTACTCATGTGGTTGGTACGTACGAGTACCTACATGGTGTCGTGTCGGCAGATTACAACAACAGGTCCGTTGTTTACATAAAGCTGCTTATTTTTACAAGTAATTATTGTCATTGAGCGCTGTTATCGACCGTCCCGCGTCCCGCAGCCACCCTGCGCCCCTGTACCTACTGTTTGCTTTATAAATAATTCGAATCACTTTAATTAATTAGTCAATTAAACAAAGCCAGTGAAATTTTATCAGATACAATTGAAGTACGCTAAATATGCTAATATGCTAAAGAATATAGAGGGCGCTAAATGTATCACATCGCGAGATTTCGTTCAAAATCCAACATAATATACTGACAGGGGATGGTCGGGCCTTCAAACTGAACAATTTTGTTTATGGGACCAGCATTTGCATTTGAATCCAGTAGGATTGCAGTTTGCTATGGAAAGGCAGATTTTTTCCCGATTTCGACTTTGGTCCCATACAGAAAGTTGTTCAGTTTGATGGTCTGATCATCCTTTTCAAGAACCGTGAGCATATTAAAGACTATACATATTATAGTAGGTAACATGACAACACACGTCGCCCCACTCCGACCACTCTCCCACCATTCTGATCTAAACAGAAAAGCGCGTATATTGTTAACCGACTTCCAAAAATAGGAGGAGTTTCTTTTATTTTGCAACAGGATTCCATCCTAGTACCACAGAGCACTATAATTATTTACTATATACCGCTTGTACCAAATCATTGGCCTCTACTAACTATCGTTCTACTTCTGGTCGTTCTACTGGGGCACACGCGGCACAGCGCAGGACGGCCCTCATAGTGAGCTTCCCGGGCATTATTCCACCGCGCTTGCTCAATGTGGTGCGGTGGAGTGGACTTCACATAATTCATCACAATTTCTTTTTCAGCGTGTGAAGTGCAGGTTTTCTTCAAAATTTATGTTTAGAAGTCAGCCTCCATTTGAGACCAGACTCCCCCAAATTTAATCTCAATAAAGGATAACAATTCAGTTTATTGAGTGACGCGGCTGCGGGTTAGCCAGTATATGATGTGGATTGTGGAGTTAAGGTGATATAATGATGACGAGTGCACAGCAGTGGTCGGGAGGTGACATGTGATATTATAGCTGTTTAATCACAATAATGTAGTGTGGGCAGTGAGTGAATGAAGCGCGTGACGTCACTAACTCTCGCTTTGAATGAGCGCCTTTAGAATGCTGACCACGCGGCGCGCCCGCGCCCGCGCCCGCGCCCGCGCCGGTGCGGTGGCTGCTGACTCCGCATCACACGTTCATGACTTAGACACACATATACACACACACTGCGCTAGGACGTGATGCACGTTACAGACACATTATTTTGTTTCTCAGATTCCCGGTTTGACACCTCGGATGATCTCTGATGGATAGTGTGAAAGAAATCATGTCGATTGTGAGAAAAACTACAGAGAGCAGTGAAATGACGTCTGGTAGAGATGCATGAAGGAAGGGACTAAATAATGAGAAATTGCGGCATAGCCTAAGCTCAGGACTATATCCCCTGAGGGGGTAGTCAGAGATGTTCTGAAAACTCTGAACATACAATTTTCGCTCGTAATACCGAAACTCTGTACTGACAGTGTGACTTGAGGACCAGAGCAGAGGGATCTTGTCTTCGGGAAAATCGTTTTAATTTCCCAGATCTAACATCTAAGCTCCGTTATTATCCGCTCCGCTATTGTCCGGTAGGCCTCGTATGCCACCCCCGAGAAAACGATAAAAATCGAGATGTGCCTCCATCCTTATTATTTTACGTATGCTAGAAAGAGCACGCATGACGTTTTTCGCGTTTAAACGCTTTGTCGTGGGTGGCATGCTAGCCGTGCAGGTAGCTGGTAGGTACAATTATTTTATGCATAACAGGAAGCATTCGACAAAACTAAAGGCGGATCTGCATCTTATAGCGGTGGACTCGAGTTAGTTATTACTTATTACTGCACACGCTGCGCTCACTGTTGTTTAGTTTAGGTAGGTATAGCTAGTATAGTTATAAGTTCAGTACTTGTAACTGTGTATGTCTAGCTACAGAGGCGGGTGTGGGCGCGGGGGGCGGGGAGCGCGCGGTTCTGCGAATGTGTAACGCACATGCCTACTTCCTGCGCGCCGTTCGTCGGTCGTCTAGTGCGACACTTAACCCACTAAGCTAACGCGCCGGCGCCGGTCGGTGCTCGCTGCTCGGTACAATACAATACCGCGCGTAGAGCCTGCCCTGCGACCGAACGCAGCGGGCTCGACTCCGCAAACAATAGCTGTTTGACGATCCTTACAGCCGTATTAATTTATGGCAACCACACTAACGCGCAGAGCAAACGACCCTCGTAACAGAGTCAATTGCTTGTGCAAATATTGTTTGGAGGTAACAGGCTCGTCGAGTGTTCGCTGTTCGCTGCTCGCTGCTCGCTGCTCACGGGCCGGAGCTCGGCGTTTGGACGTTTTTTCTGCGATGTGCTCAGAGATTTAATTCTTTGTTTAGGAAATCCAGCGGAAGAGTGTAAAAACAGGCCGTGTTTGCGCTTCGAGGACTTGTTTGATTGTTACTTTTTTGTTTGGTTTCGTTTTTCGTTCTATTCTACAACTTACAACTAGACATCGCGCTTTAAATATTATAATTGAAAGCAGAGAAAGTTCGTTTATTCGTTGCATCTAGAGTATCTATAGGAGTGAGTGGTAATAATAATAATATGTGATGTTATAGAGAAGCTCGTCAGCCACAGATCATAATGTCTCCATCCTGATACACACATACACCCACATAATGTCACACATGCAGGTAGTGAGATGTGTGTATGTGTGTGCTTTCCTTACATCCATGAAGGAAAACAAATAATTTATAATAGCGAGCGTACATCATCCCGTCCGCGTTCTGTTAGGAACGCTATCGCTTGCTCAATATTATATTGCGTTAAATTGTAGTTGCGGTTGTAAGTAGGTATACATATAAAGGACATTTATATATAATAGACAGGTATAGCCTTCGACCTATTATTTTGGTCGAAGGGTATAGCTTTAAAACAATTTTTGTGAAACGTTAACAGACTATTTGTTTGGTTCGTCGCTTAGCTAGCTACTCGTAGGTACTTAGCTAGGTGGTGTGGTGGTGGTGGTACTCTGCGACCGCGATGTGCTCACATTAATGTTGGTATTTATTTAACTAATTATTCTGCAAAGCCGTGTTGATTGTTATTTCAACAAATAACATTTAATATAAGTACTTATTTATTTATAGGCATGTTTATTATTTACGTTTTCCTCCAATAGTAGAGCAGAGTTTGAATTTATTTATTGCGTCTAATTAATATGAGGAAAATTCCATTGTTTAGTGCGGTGCAGTGCGGTGCCGCAAGCCGGTGTGGTGTGCCTTCACTTCAACCACAAAACCCACATAGTACAGGAGTCAGGAGTACTATTTTTGATGGTCACTCATCATGTGTCGTTAACTAGTAATGTATAAATTCCATAGAGTTTATGCCACTTTTGAATATGAATTAGGAATTTAATTAAATAGCACTCGTGGATGTAATCTTGAATGCGTTACTTATTTAGGGGGTGTTTCAGAGTTCAGAACATCAAACTGAATAACTGGCGCTATATCTCCAGCTGCTCGCCTTCTCGTGTTGGTCTATCGTTTGTACCTGTAATCCCTAGTTCTTGTTCTTCCACGACTCTTGCTTCGTTGCTCCAGGCCCAGGCTCCAGGTTTAAAGTCACCCATTTCTAGATGATCACATTCCTATGGAAGTTGTAGATAGGTCAGTGTAAGTAGTCAGGTAAACGCAAAGTTTTGGTTCAATCTGACAACTTTAGCAAGTATAACCATAACCTATTATGGATAGGTTATGGTTAACAGTTCCGTAAGTGGCTGACAGGACTGACAGACAACGCACATCCTAAACCACTGAAGATAGAGACATACAATTTGGAATAGGGACATATTCTACAGAGCATGCAAGGGTGCACTACTAAGAAAGGATTTTTCGAAAATTCCAAATTCACGCGGACGAAGTCGCGGGCAAAAGCAAGTTTATGTGTAAAGTTTTTTGAAGGTTTGGTTTGGTCATTATTATTGTGATTGTTAATAAGTTAGGATATATATTTCCAGCCTCGTTAGGTCTGCCTCAGTATCTTTTTCTCATCTCGACGAGCTTGACAAAATAAAACAATGTTTGTATGTGTCGGGCTCGGGACGGGATGCAAGTCATGCAAGATGCAATGCACAAGTAACAGGTGAGGCGCTAGCGTACCACTGTCGAAGTGTGCGTGTGTGTTGACACGTGTAGAGGCGCGTCTGCCTGCGTGTGCGTGTTTACACAGTTTTTGTAGTCGTCCGCTCTAACGCGCTATTTTACACGTCTCGAGAGCTCTCGGATCGTTTCCAAATTTGTCCTCTTAATTTTTTGTGGCATCGAGTGACGGCTTAAGTGTCTTCAAATGAGTTATTTGTGTAGGCCTTTAGCTCACTCGGGCCCGAGCCGGATTATGTCGACGATGTGCAAATAAAATAAAAAAGGGCCGTTTCTTTGTCTGCTCGAGCTTCATTGATGACTCGTGTGTGCGGTGATTGTGCACGAGCACGTGGTATTGTCGACGCGACGGTGACCGTTAGCGTAGGACACACAACATGTTCTCGAAGCCGTAGCCGTCGGGCTCGCTCCCGGTCCCGCGGGACGCCCCGCACGTGCGCGTGCGCTGCGGTCCGGTGCGCGCCACGTGCCGCGTGCCGCGCGACATGCGGGCGTGACGCGACGCGACATAACTCACCGACATCGACACGACACTTGCTCGCTCGCGCGTGCTCCGGATCCGGACCCGCGGGCATACTAACACCTCTCCTATTACTGCCTTGTACCTAATATACAGGGTGGAAAAAAAAGGCCGTGGTTGGAGGGAAAGTACCCTTAATATTTAGGATGGCAAATTTAACTGAAAGGAAACATTCCTTTATTTTCAAATTTAATTAAAACTGCATTTAAAGATTTTTGAAAAATCATCTGCTTGAGCCGGGAATCGAACCGGTGAAACGTGAAAA
This sequence comes from Agonopterix arenella, assembly GCA_927399405.1. NCBI lineage: Eukaryota > Metazoa > Arthropoda > Insecta > Lepidoptera > Depressariidae > Agonopterix > Agonopterix arenella. The sequence goes on along the minus strand of OV656692.1, from coordinate 21,456,496 downwards.
AAAAACATTCTGTATTTTATGATACCGACCGAAAGAGTCATTCATAAGGATCAATTTCATTTAAACAACATAGTATCTTAAGTTAAAGAAAGACCAAGAAAAAATGATATAAAAGACGACTCGTAGAGAATTCAGTCGTAGAATACATACTTTAAAGTATTTTCTTTAGATAGTGAGTAAGTTTAACAATGAAAAAATCATTTTTTCTTGATCATTCTTTAATTTAAGATACTATGTTATTTAAAAGAAATTGATCCTTTTGGTTTGTATCATAAAATACACGATTTTTTTTTCACTTTTCACCGGTTCGATTCCCGGCTCAAACAGATGATTTTTCAAAAATCTTTAAAAGCAGTTTTAATTATTTTTGAAAATAAAGGAATGTTTCGTTTCAGTAAAATTTGCCATCATAAATATTAAGGGTACTTTCCCTCCAACCACGGCCTTTTTTTTCTACCCTGTATAGCTTACGTTGTAGAATAGGTAGTTTGACACAGCTAGCTAGAGATAGCAGTTTCAATTCAATACATCGGGAATCAGAATGCTACTCCATAAGAGCTTCCATCAGACTTCATGAGATGCCTAGAATCAACCTTAGTCTAACAATTATGTATTGGATGCATCTTCTTTATAACGTGGTTAGGTTAGTGCCGATAGCATGCTTCGAGTCTGGTTATTTCATAGCAAAGATTTGATGTTGTCTACGTCATAGTTACCTCTGATGTCGTTACCGTAATCAATCTTCAAGCTAGATAAGAAGGAAATTCACAAATCATTTTATTTTATTTTATTTTATTTTATTTTCTTGGGAAGACCAACAGCTGATGACACAATACAAGATATGGATGTCTAACAGAAAGCCAATTATAGGTCTCCGCTGATAGAAACATAATTAAAAAAAAAAAAAAAACAAAGCAGAGCTAACACTAAAAATACAAAGTGGTTAACAAAAAGATAACGAACGTATTCAAGTTACAACAATCGACTGAATAAGAAGCAGTGTTCCTCGCAATAAAACTAATTACAAAGCAACATCATTAAACGTAACAATAAACACTTATAAAGCCAATTCACTCGCTAAAAAATCTACGACTTAGCGCATTCCTCGCTGACGCCACGCTAGTGCAGAAGATATCAAAGTCAAAATCTTTAGATAGAATGTTAAAGTTGTTGCCCGCTCGTGGCACAAACGCGTTTTGTCTATAGTTAGTGGAGTAGGATGGAAAGGCTAGGGGTGGGTTATGTCTTAGGACCTTGGTAGGGGCTCTGAGAGGTATCTTGGACAAGAGTTCAGGGCAGTCAATGGCTCCAGACGCAATCTTTAAGAGATATAATAAGTCAGCGACCTCACGACGTTGCTCTAACGGAAGCAAGTGATGCTTCTTGCACACCTTAAGGTAGTCATCCGAGTCGTAAGGCACTCTGCTACGATAACACAGATACCGGGCGAATTTCCGCTGAATACCTTCAATACGCTTAATGTAAGTGTCATACCTCGGGTTCCACACTTGCGTAGCATACTCCAAATTGCTGCGGACAAAAGTGCAGTACAAAATTTTTATTGTTTTAATATTATTAAAATCAGCTGAACAGCGTTTTATAAAACCCAAGGCTTTATAGGCTTTGTTTATGATGGTATTGATATGTGTGTCATATAGCAATTTAGAGTCGTAGAACACTCCGAGGTCACGCACTTCAGCATTCCTTTGCAGCGTTTGCCCTTTCAGCCTATAGTCGAAGAGGATTAGGTTGCGCTTACGACTGTAGGTGACAACGCTACACTTTGACGGATTGAGATCGAGATAATTTCGAGCACAGTAGTCATCAAGGCGAGAGAGGTCAGACTGTAGGGCATCAGCGTCAGCTCGAGATGATACCTTCAAGAAAATTTTCATGTCATCAGCGAAACATAGCAGGCGAGATGTCAGGAAACATTTTTCAATATCGTTCACAAAAATAATAAATAGTAGCGGACCGAGCAGTGAACCTTGAGGGACACCGCTAGGGATAGTCACCCAGCTGGAGATATAGTTACTAGCTACCACTGCTTGCGCCCGATTGTCTATGTAAGACGAAAACCACCTAAGTAGGTCACCACTTATACCCATTACTGAGAGCTTGGATAATAGCAGACTATGATTTATTCTATCGAACGCTTTACTATAATCGGTGTAGACCACGTCGACCTGCTGTCCACCATCCATAGCTTCGGTTAGAAACTCATTCAGTAATATTAGGTTGGAGGTGGTAGACCGCCCCTTTAAAAAGCCGTGCTGAGAAGAGCTGAAGGTTTGTTTTATGGAAGGGTACAACTGATTGTAGATTAATCTCTCGAAGACTTTCGATACAATACATAATTTAGATATTGGTCTATAATTAGTAACCTCAGTCTTCGGACCTTTCTTATGTACTGGCGTGATGTAGGCTTGTTTCCAGATGTTAGGAACAGAACCTTCAGCGAGAGATCGACGGAACAGTATCGCTATAGGGACGGCTATTGTCTCAGCACAACCGATCAGGAATCGAGCCGGTAGGTTGTCAGGCCCTGCAGATTTTGACGGATCTAGTTTCTTAAGTAGCATGCGTACCGTGGTATTATCAACAAATATTGAGGATAAACCAGTAGCAGCCTCGCCGACAGCGTCGGAGTTATAATGCTGTTGTGGTTGATTAGTTGCTGAACCCAAGAATGTAGAATAAAAATAGTCAGAAAAAGCATTACAAATCGATTCACCGGTACTAACAAACGTGTTGCCATATTTTAAACAATTGGGTAGCCCGTGACTTTTACTTTTTGATTTAATAAACGACCAGAAGTTCTTCGGATTATCTGCTATTGAGTCCTCAACAGTAGCAATATATTTCACATAGCACGTTTCCTCAATACGCTTAGCGCGGTCTCGTAATATTTTAAATGACTCATTATCAGACCTATTTCCGTACACCCTGTATTTTCGTAGAAACTTGTGTTTTTCTCTTATTATTTTTATGAGAGCCGGAGAGTACCATCGGGGATAAAAGTCGCGAGTTATGAGTTTTGAGGGGATGTAAGAATCCCTCAGTGCTGTAAATGTGTCATAAAAATAATCGACAGCTTCAGCGAACGACCTAGATGACAGCTCCTCCAACCAATCAATGCGTAATATCTCTCTATTGATGGCCTCATAGTCACCCTTATTAAACAAAAAAGTCGTACGTGGCGTCGGCTTTAACGTATCCAGCTCAATAGTGTCCAGCTGCAAGTTCAAAGCACCGTGGTGAAGATCAATAGGTAAAGACAATGGATCAGAGCAATTCGTAACTATCACGTTATCATTCGACAGTACAAGGTCAAGTATTACACCAAAGTGGTTCCTTATGCCGTTATACTGTCTGAGATTAAGTGAGGTCATCTCGTCTACTAACGCCTTTCCATCCTGCGAACAATAATTAGATGGGTCGAAAGAGCCGTCACCCGAGCCACTATGCGTCCAAACGATATCTCTCATATTGAAGTCGCCCAGTATCAACGAAAGATACCAAATAACCATGTTCTATGAATGTCTCTACTATGAGTAACAAAGAACTTTTCTTGACAATGTTACTCTATGTAATGCAATATTGTATTTTAATTGTACTTTGTATATTTTGTTTTGTTAAAAAGATGTGTGTTGTAGAGTTTCTGGCCGCATCTTCTCTCAACGGAACACCTTCCGACGCGGTGGTAGACTCAAAAAATGACGTCAAAAATATATATATCTATGTGATATTATTTTGAACAAAAAAATTTTGAATTTGAATTTGAGAACAAATCAGAGTATATGAAGAACAAAGTGCAGGCAGCATCTCTCGATAGATTGTCGGTACTCGGAAGAAGATGGAGTGTAGGTGCTCGCGCCATATGAGTCGTAGTACCTAGAAGGTAGGTACAACATATCCGTGTTCCCGTGTTACGTGATGTAGTGGGGAAGCGGCGCGGGCGGTGAGGTGAGGGCCGACTGGACTGAGATGATTTATCAGTTTGGGGCCAAAGTCAGCCAGAGCGGAGACGAAGATTTTGAATTCTTATCTATAATTCATTAGTCAAATTATATCAACGCCAAGTTCGCTCGATAACGTGATCAAATCACTCATTAACAGACTCGAGCTGAAGGTTTTTCACTCCTGATACACCTAGACGGCGATCGATGTATATGGTAGATATCGATAGATAGGTATGTCCAGGAAAGACGTATGTTAGGTAGGTACTATACTTAAGTATAGTATAGTAATACCAATAATGGTATTTAAAATGACGGTTACTGGTACTCATTAGAGGAAGCGGTGAGCGTGTGGGACGTGCCCGCGACGCGACGAGGTCTCCTGGCTGAGGGAGATCGTTACCGTTTAGTCTTTAGTTTATTAGACACACTTGCGTCACACTTACATCGCCTAGCCTGTTGAGACTTGACCAGGACTCCGAGGCTAATTATTTATTTGGCATGCGTGCACGCAGAAGGTATTTGATATTTCACTTTCGTTCTAAGTTGTGGACTAACAACAAAGTGTGTCACCATCTGTGAATGTCCATTGAATGAGTTATCGTTATCGGTAAAAGCCGCAAAATGTAATTAGGCACTCATTTCAAATAATTTATAACACGCATGTTATTTAGATTTTGGATAAGGTTTCATCCGACGGCAATGTGGTTAGATTGATGTTCACCGAATGAACTGAATTAGATCGAGCGATATTGTCTGCTCATTTAAGGTGAACCCATCGGTTCGTTGAAGTGTTGAGTTGAGTTAGTTACGGTGCGCCAAGTTTTCCATGTTAGTCAATACAGCGGCTGCTGGTGGCACATGGCGGCCGCGGTAATGCATGGAAGCGGGTCGAGGGCGGCGGTGGCGGCGCGCGGGTGCTGCGCGCGGGGGAAGGTGAGGTATGAGCTGATAACGCGCGCACTTCCGAGACGTTCCAAGCCATTACCCGCCGCTCGCTCCACTTCACTAACTGCCTCCAGCGCGCCCCGCCGTCGTCGCAGCCGAGCCGCACGGTCGTGCTCGCGGGCTACATACATTTACATACGCTTACTGAATGTTTCACGTAATTGCTCAATAGTAGCGAGTCTTGTCTTGACGTTAAACGAGGTGACGCTATGGGAGCGACGACCTCCTAACATCGCTAAGCTATGTGTTAATGCTCCAATCTTTTATTCTTTATCGTAATGACGTGGAAATGGTGTGATATGTACGTACTCATAGTCCACCCTTGCACTACAGGGAAGAAATCTCTTATTATAACCCCTTCCCTCGACCTGCGGTAGTCGCATAGTTGCATCTTAAAAGTAGGAGAACTTGTCTTCTTAGCTCTCTTCACGATACCGATGTCTTCATGGTTTAAATTAGGTGTTCATTAACGACGTTTCTCGTGAAGATGCGTATTGTCAATATGACGTCCCGTCTGCCCGCAGGCCCGGCGGTGGTGCCGGCGGCGTGTACTCGCGCTGCGGCTACACCGGCGGCGCATACTTCGGCGCCGGCGCACAGACCGAGCTCACGCCCCAGCAACAGATGTGGACCTCTAGCGCCGGTATGTATACCTATCAACACAAAAATGTCACAATACGAGTACCTTTCGACTGGGAAAACAATTTCTACATAATATCATCCTAGACTCCATCAACAGCTAAACATATCAGACTAGTTTGATGCAGTTCGAAATCTGTTCAACACATTCGATCTGTCTGACGCGTTTTGCGGAATTTATTTCGGTGCCCAGACCGATGCTGCATCTTCTATCCACTTCCACGAGTTAAACATACGCATAGAGCGCATCTCGAATGAATTCAAAATTCTGGGCACCGAGTGAAGATCACAAGCGTGTTAATGGTGTTCAGAGTAAAGTGTCTTGAAGTCGTATTGTGTGGTGTTAATAACATGCACAACACACGTGCTTTCATATAAAGCGTTAGATATTTAAAGGTGTTCTTATGTGCAGGAGGGTCACCGACATACACGACGAGCGGCACGCCAGGCGTTGTGCTGAGCGAGGAGTACGGCTCCCCGCCGGGCGAGGAGTGCGGGGGGCAGGGGTCACCGGGAGAGGGCGGGGGGGCGCTGCCCACGTTCAGCTCGCGCTTCGGCGGCATCGGCGGCGCCTTCGCGTGCTCCACCTCACGTCCCTCCACCGTGTACGGCACCTCCGCGCTCGCAGTCAACGCGTACGCGCACCAGGTACGATGCCGTACATCGGCTAAGTCTAGACGCCCACTGTAGTGTCGGTGTACAGGAGGCATAGAGGAGGCGCTAAACTAACGAGCAGGGCGTTACGTTCCAGGAGGCGTGGATGCTGGACGGGGGTCGCCGGCAGCCGCTGTCCGCCGCCGCCAGCCTCTCCGCAAGTAAGTGATGCTCCTATTATATCTATGCTCTGCTCCACTGTTATGTACGGTTTGCATCAGAGAAATCTAACCCTCTTGCACTTATGAAGTTTTAGATAGAGGGGTCAGGTTTCTGACTGTACTATCGAACCGCTTCGTTATTGAAGGGATCAGAAACTGAATCCGTAGAAGCGTTGATGTCCTACGAAACATTGTTCTCCAGAGTGAAAGTAAATTAACAATCTGGTTATTTTTAAAACTTTAATAATCCCTTTAATTATTGAATCCGTTAATTTAGATAAGAGTTGTGTGTAAACATTAAACACAGATAAACAATGTGCATGTGTGCGTGAATATAGTAGACTGTACGGTAGCGAGGCGATGTTATACCTATGTGTGTGTGTTTGTGTTTGTGTGTGACGAGGAGACACATCAGCCTCGTGTTACCAACACTGACGCAGCTACTTTTAAATATTAAACAGTTTTAATGGTTACAATTAGGTACTTTACTAAGTCATATTTATTTTGTTCTGTCCACAAGACAATAAAACAACTAAAAATTTTCTATACCTAGATACTGTGAAAGTTTTACGACACGATGGAGCGGCAACTTGAGCATGATAAAAAAATATTTTAAACGCGAAACGGAAACGTAGTAAACCGAACACTCATACAATTAGGTACGTGGGTAGCAGTGAGCGTGCAATAGTCACATTACATAGAAGAGTGTTGCGAACCAGACAGCCGAAGTGAGAGGTTCAGAGTGCGCGGGTCGCGGGCGGGAGGGGGGAGAGACATACTGCGAAGTCCGCGCCTGCGCCGTCGCGTCACGTCGGTGCTGCAAGTGATTCACGTTCACTGCATTGTTCTCTCGTCTCTTTGTCTCCATCGCCACGCGCCGCGCCACGGCCTTCCACTAATTTGATTCTTACCCCTCCTGCCTCCTCGCATCTACAGGGTGAAATTGATTTCATTAGCATCCTTTTAAACTAAGAGTCTACCTATCAAACTAAACAACTTTTACTATGGGAGCAAACCGACTGGAGCAAAAAAAGATCAGCTGTTGCATACATTTGAGTCGAGTAGGCATTGACTTTTTCATCTGGTCTTATAAAAATTGGGTTTTTATATTAGTAATTTCGTACCCTACAACAATATCAAAACGGCAATCGGTAATCTTTTTTGTAATTAAAAAGTCCTGTGGCTGCAGTACTATAAAGAATATTTATCATATATTATTTTTGTGCTCCGATGGGTTTGCTCCCATAGTACAAGTTGTTTAGTTTGATGGGTAGACTCTTAGTTTAAATGGATGCTAATGATATCAATTTCACCCTGTAACTGTAATACAGGCTGGTAGGGTAAACAGTTGCATTACTTTAAGGGGTGATTGTACCCATGATACTGAACAACTTTCCCTAAGAGACCTATAGGAAATTCGCAAAAGAATTTTTGGACTCTCAATACTAAATGCAGCTGATCGAATTTTTGTATGAAAAGTCGATTTTTTTTTTCGAATTTCCCTTTTCTTTTTTGGAAAAGTTGTTCAGTTTCAGTATCAAGGGTCAGCGTTAGGTTTAGGTTCCTCTTTTTTTATTTTGTATTGCTATTAAAAAAACCTTTGCAACCTTTGAAAACTTTTGCTGTCTCCCATTTGCAATTAAAATCTCCAACTCAATTATTTATTGTGCATTTCTTTTGCAAAAATATCATTTTATCTTCTAAAGTTAGGTTATCAGTTTAACTTTAAAGTATGGTATATTATACAGAGTGTTACAAAAGAAAAAATAAACATTTAAAACTTTTAAGGGGGTGGTTGAGACCATCAAACTGAACAACTTTCACTATGGGACCTACATCGAAATCACGAAAACAAAATCAGCTCTTACATACAAACCTGCAAACCTACTCGAGCCAAAAGTAAAGTAAGGGAGAGCTGAGTTTTTTCTTCACGATTACGATGTTGTTTCCATAGAGAAAGTGTCCGCATATAAAGAAGGACTCTGTATACAGGGAGTAAGGAAAAGTATCATTAAGCTTTAAAACACATACTTCACAAATCATCTCAAAAAATCAGCTGTCCCATACATTTGGCTCGAGTAGGTTTGCAGTTTTGTATGGAATAGCTGTTTTTTTCCGCGATTTCAATGTTGGTGCCATAGAAAAAGTTTTTCAGTAATGATGGTCTGATCAACCTCTTAAAAAAAAAAAAAAAATATATATATATATATATACAAACAGGGTGTAAGAGGCAGCTTAGCATATACTGAAACGGTGAACACAGACCATTAAACTGAACAACTTTCCTGAGGTAGGCTCCATAGTGAAAGTTGTTCAGTTTGATGGTCTGAGTTCACCGTTTCAGTATTTGCTAGGGTGTCACTTACACCCTGTATACGGTCGAAATGAGAAACCTCCTCTTTTTTTGAAGTCAGTTAAAAAGTGTCACTACAGGACACTATACTATAGGATGGTAGGTACTACAGGGTGTGAAATTAAAAGGGTGTAAATACGTTACATATTTTATGGGATGCTTCAGAATATTAAATTGAACAATTTTTACCATAGTGAAACACGTAACTCGGGGCGTTGACACTAGTTACGTATTTCTTTATGATTTTTACTATGAAACATACTTCGGAAGCTTTTTTAAAAATACGGATTGTGTTGTTTGCGTCTTATGACTATTCAATTGAAGGTGAATATTATAGTAATTAGATCTACATACGGACCGCACAAGGGAACATGTTCGGTAACAAGCTCGGAGTCGGACTCTGGTGGAGGAAAACTAATTAAGTGAGCGCCGCGCCGCCACGCCGCCGCGACCGAGTCGCTCGGCTCATTAGCGTCACTACCGAAATGTACATTTGTTTTGTTTACCGTCCACCGAGATAATAAACACTTATTGGTATGATCCAGATAGCAACAGTCCCCTGCACGTGTGTGTGTGTGCGCGCGTGTGTGCATGGGGTCAGGCGCGATAGCCCCGCGCTGTCGAACCCGCAACCCATCTCTGAAATAACTCGCCATGTTTGTGCTCCGATAAGTTACTTATTTTATTTCCAAAAGCCGGAGCTGATAAGCGAGGTCGCACTGTACATCCCGTAATATATTACATCGTCCGGACCGATGCCCCGAGTTGCACAACCAAATGAAACTAATAACTGTTGCAATAGAGTTCACTTTGCGTCGAGCGCACGCGCGGGCCCGGCTCTGAAACAACCCTAGACGTAGTTTTTGTAATAATTTGAAGAAGCCACTTAACCTTCGTCTGTCCTCGAGCGGCAATAGTTGGTTTTATTTCAGTTTTGTGAGCCATTAAATAATTAATATGTTTTCTTTGAAGCCGTCGAGCCCGAGTGTAGTGAGCGGGTGACGTGACATGACATGTTGCTCGCTTCACTTCACACTTTGTTACTAATAATGTTAGTGTCGTTATTCACACATGTCCGTCGCGGTGTGTGTATAGACACGGTGCACGTGTCGTGTACTGATCTATATTTATTTTACTTTCCATTATCTCTGCACATCTAGTGGTCACTCCTGCCACATGCTATATTTATGTTATGTTATGTTATGCTACGCCGTAGCACGTAGCACGCCCGCTACAGTTACACTACATATTCATTTCTGGGACTACGGTTAAAAATTGTAATCAGATTGAAAACTTCTACATTAGGAGTTATCGTAAAAATATAAACCAATAGATAGGTAGTCTCGTCATGAAGACAAACATGTCGGCTACCGTATAACATTGTCGCAAATAGATAGGTAGTCTCGTCATGAAGACAAACATGTCGGCTACCGTATAACATTGTCACAAATCGATAGGTAGTCTCGTCATGAAGTCAAACATGTCGGCTACCGTATAACATTGTCGCAAATAGATAGGTAGTCTCGTCATGAAGTCAAACATGTCGGCTACCGTATAACATTGTCGCAAATAGATAGGTAGTCTCGTCATGAAGTCAAACATGTCGGCTACCGTATAACATTGTCGCAAATAGATAGGTAGTCTCGTCATGAAGTCAAACATGTCGGCTACCGTATAACATTGTCGCAAATAAATAGGTAGTCTCGTCATGAAGTCAAACATGTCGGCTACCGTATAACATTGTCGCAAATAGATAGGTAGTCTCGTCATGAAGTCAAACATGTCGGCTACCGTATAACATTGTCGCAAATAGATAGGTAGTCTCGTCATGAAGTCAAACATGTCGGCTACCGTATAACATTGTTGCAAATAATATTGGAAGTCTTTGACGATAATTACAATTGTAATAGTGAACAAACAGGGTCAAACTTTAAATGCGGAGGGTTTTTTAAAAAGATATCGGATCAAACTGAAAATCTTTCTGCATTAGACCAACAAGAAAATCAGTAAAAAGCGTCTGCTGTCCCATACATTTGGGTCAAGTAGGATTGCACTTTTGTATGAAACGGAAGATTTTTGTTTTCGCGATTTAGACTTTCGTCCCATAAAGAAATTTGTTGATAAATGAACATCTGTTAACATAACAATAGTTAATAGTAAGTATCGTCAGTCGTTGTGTTAGCGATGCCGGCGGGGGGTGCGGGTTGAGGGGCGCGGGACGCGGGACGAGGAGGGGGGGGGGGGGTTTGTTTGCGCAGGCACGGGTCTACACTCTCGAGGTCCACAAAAAACGATGTCACCATTTAAAATGAAGTCGTTCCCTTTTAAGCGCATTAAAATCGCATTCCGTAAATGGTATCGGATAAGGCACGTGCCGGGCGCAAACAGCCGCGTCCGGCGCCTGAGACCCCCCCCCCCCCCCCTCCCTGTCACCCCCTCGCCCCGCGCCGAACAACAGAACATAGACGCTGTCGACTCAACATATTTGCCCACTGATACATTGTCACGCGAGTGATGTTCTTATCAGTGCAGAGTGCAGCGAGGCCGAGTGAAAGCTGAGGGCCCTTAGCCTCTATGTCGAACGTACATACGAATACTGAGGCACGGCTCTGAGGCTGTGAGGCACTGCCGATGCCGCTGCCGCTGCCTGGATGCTTGTCGCGTGACGTCACGTCACGACGCAGTGCGTGCCCGCGTGTACTCAACACCGCTGACCGCCTGGCTCTATTCATTATGTTATGTTATGACTAAACTAACACAAAAGTTACTACTATTTCAAAGTATCAGATGACAGTTAGTCATCTAATAGCACTCTGTATAATGTCAGCAAACAGAGGAGCGTGTAATTCATGTGTTATTTTTTTCTGTGGCTGACAGTATTAAAATACAGTTGAATAAGTCTTTAAATTTAAATATATGGTGTTCGGTTAGCATTACTTTAAGGGGTCATTGTACTCGTAATACTGAACAACTTTCCTTAAGAAATCTCTAGGAAATTCGTAAAAAAATCTTTGGACTTCCCATACTTAATGAACAATAAATACAACTACTCTATCAAACTAAACAACTTTTAAGTGTGGGAGTAGAACAAAAAAAAATTCCGCTGTTCTGTACTAAACTGCAACGCCTACTCGAGTATGGAACAGCTGATTTTGTTTTTGTTCTGACAGGTTTGCTCCCATAGTAAAAATAAAAATTGTTCAGTTTGATAGGTAGAGTGTGTGGTTTAAAGGTTAATGATACTTTTTATTACACCCTGTCGGTATAACTAAATATAAATAACGCAGATGCAATCAGCTGATCGAAGTTCTGTATGAAAATCGTATTTTTTTTTGCAGTTTTCCTATAGGTTTCTTTGGGAAAGTTGTTCAGTATCACGGTTACAATCACCCCTTAAAGTAATGCAGCTGTTTACCCTAACAACCTGAGTATGGAACGATTTGAGTCGCATTGCAAATATGTTTTTATTTTATTGTGCTTCTGGACGGTGTTTCCGGTACCTCCTTTCCGGCTCACCACGAGGCTCCATCATTTGATATCAGCTGAAAATAATTTTCGTAAAAACAATCCTTGAGATAACGATCGACCGATCCTCCCAAAACTCACTCGACATTGACAGAAACGTAATGCAAACAGCAAAACAAGCCAAATGTAACGATAAATAATGACTAATGGCGGGGTCTGGTCGGTGCTCGGTGCTCGGTGCTCGGTGCCGGCCGCAGGCGCGGTGTCGTGTCGTGTCGACACTCCACCAGCAGCGCCGCGACTCGTCGCACATGGCCGCGGCTCCGTTACACAATAACATTAATAATAACCAACAGTAAGTCCGGCGCGTTAGTAACCGGAGCCGCGTCCAAAGTGTTGGCACAACACGTCAGTAATGCGATACATTCAGACCTGTGATCCCATCCGCCACTCCAGGCCGGCTATCCCCAGCATCCTCAATAAAACATCTCTAAATATGAGCCATGTGTTCATGAGGACACCTACATGCTTCAATCACTGTAGGTATTATGTCCACGGTCTAATAAAAGTTTTGATGGGCTCATTATAGCTGACGTCACACTGGTAATGAACAGAGTTTGGACGTTGCTAGTGATATTGGATGTCCTGAACATGGTATATTTATAATTATCATCCCAATAGTTATAGTTGGCAGATACCTACTGAACCTGCTTGCCTCCTCCGCCATCTTATCGTAATCGTAAGTTCAAATCCCTCAAAGGACACATTTTTGAACCAATGACTTTACTATATTTGTAGCTAAGAGCTGACCTAAGACATGGAATTGGATGTTTTTATTTACGAGTGTATCTATTATATATACCTTGTCCAGTCATCAAATAACGTCCAGACACAGAATAGGTAATAGTACATATGTACGAGTATATATCTAATAGTGTCCAGATTAAATTCTTCGATTGATAGTAGATCAGATCATCTGCTGTGACAATAACTGGTGAAGATATTAAAAAAAATTGTGTCATGTTAGGAACAAACAGAAAACAAATTTAAATTCCTAAAAATCTTTATTAACCACAATTTAGAGATAACGTTGTAGGTAGGTACAGAAATTAGTTAAAAAATAATTAGGTTTTCGCTCATGTGAAGGAAAAATCTAGCATATGAATATAAAGTTTAAAATTGAACCGATGTTGTGCGACTAGCGGCCGAGTGGCCGAGTTAGCTGAAAGTTATCGTTAGATTTGATTGAAGGACATTGGAGCGAGCAAGGCGGCGGCGGCATACCGGTGGTAACGGTCAGACGGCAGGTCCCCGGGTCACGCGCACTACGGGCTCGGGTTGCACTACCGATACAGCTCCCCCCCCCCCCCCACCCTCCCGCCGCCACCACCCCCGCCGGCGCCTGCCCGGCCGGGTCGACGCTCCCTGACCTCACCATTCATACACTCCATGACCTACCGCACTCATAGCCTGCGAAGAAAAACTACACTTACTGATACATTTGTCCTGTTATATTATAGTTTCATAACACCCGCGGGATAAGATATGGTTGCTCATTCTAGGTCAGAATCGGTCGGCTCAATGAAATGCTAATTAAGGTCGGATCGTATTCAAGCAGTCCCTCGTATTCTGGGAGAGAAATGACACGCTGGGTAGAAATGTTCGAATCGTTATACAGAGCGAAATTGATATCATTAGCATCCTTTTAAACTAAGATTCTACCTATCAAAATTAACAACTTTTACTATGGGAGCAAACCGATCGGAGCACAAAATAAAATTTCTGTTCCATACTAAACTGCAATCTGCACTCGACTCAAATGTATGCAACAGCAAATTTATTTTTCTTCGATCTGTTTACTCGCATAGTAAAAGCTGTTCAGTTTGATGGGTAGATTCTTAGTTTAAAAGGATGCTAATGATAGCAATTTCACCCTGTAGACGTTTTTAGAACATAAATACTGAATATTCCTAGTTCAATTTCTCCATTGACAAGCGACGTACCTATATGCGTTGCGGAAGATAAACATTGAAGATCAAATCATCCTTCGATTGAGTCAAAGACTTGAGCGTGTTGATAAATAATAAAATGTGAAGTAACTCGAAAAGGCGATGTTATTGTAATGCAATCCATTGAGGCGCACGTTCGGTGAGTCCATACTCTAACATACGTGAGCGGTGCGGCGCCAGCGTCACGTGCCGCGGTGTTCTCGGAGTCGCTCTCACTGTCAAGGTCGCGAGATTGATGCAACGCGACGCGAGACCAACATTCTACGTCGGGATATCAGACTGATCGTCTAACCCACTGACTGATGGACTGAAGCCCCCTAGCATGAATGATTTTTAGACGGGTGTTACCCAATCAGTCTCGCGTCTGTCTGGTCCATCAGTCTGGTTAGACTGATAACAGACTGATCGCCTAACTCACTAACTAATCGTCAGTCCGAAGTGACCAGACTGACACGAGACTGAGCGTGTAACACCCGTCTAAGAACACTTCAGTACACTCTCGGTCCGAAGCTCGCAGTCAAACTATTTCATTTCATTTATTTATTCCATTAAAACAATGTACATTGTGTGGGAAATGAACAACTAACTATTAACTTATAACTAAACAACTTAAATCTATTTCATTATTGCAGCTATGTACTAAGTAGGAATTATACAGATAAAATCAATTTAATAAATTATTACATGGAAGGGGGGACACGACAAGAATTATACACAAGACATTACACGACAAGAATTATAACATAAATTATTATCTAAACTCAAAACAGCACAAACAATTTAATAAATTCACAAAAATCTCACATAACAATTAAACACAATCAAAATAAGATAGCTAAAATGTCAAAATTAAATCAACTTCAAACGTCAAGAAACTCTGCCACATCATAAAAACATTTTTCCAGTAAATAATCTTTTAAGAGCCTTACGAAAATATTTCGGGAAAGTTAATCGAAGCGAGTAAATGTTCCCTGCACATTCTTTGAATTTAGCCGAGGACTCAGGGTGGGCTTCGTACTTCGGGCACAGATTACTAAAAGAGTAACCTTTTGGGCCCTTTCACTCAGGTGCAGTGTGTTTCTACCTTAGTTTCTACTGAAGTAAAGTGGAACAGAGCGCAGACGAGACGTGCACGGATAGACCTATCAGATTGTTCAAATTCTACACTCACTGGTCATTCTGATTGGTCCATCCCTATCCCTCCACGTATCGTCTCCGCTCCACTTCAGTGGAAACGCATCCAATTCCATACTCCGCTCCGGAAGTATTGCCTTGAAGTGCGGTGTTTGTTTCCACTGAGTCACCTCATAGAGACCGTAGCCGTGATTTTGTCGAACAAACATCTTATTGTTGTTAATTAATATGTAGCAGAATAAAGGTCATTGTTGCCACTGTCGTCATTGTTGCCACTGTCGTCATATAATGCTGTGTCAAGACTTTTGTCTTTATCTCGTTTGTTACGTATTGTGTTTAGTTATCTCAAGGAAGGCGGTCGAAAGGTTTCAAGGTCGAAAGGTCCTCTACTATTCCATACACTCCAAAGTAGGTCATAATGTTTTGAAATCGGCTTACGAAAGTTGTATGACTTTGGCGTGACACAGACACGACACGGTAGATTTTAAGGAGGATACTTACGGCATAGAATAATATAATAGTCCCTACCTAGGTGCCTACCTACTTATTTAATGGTAGGATTGGTAGGTAACTAAATGCATAAATGCACACCAGCTCCTTATTATAAAACTTATTCAGATTCAGACAATCTTTACAATAATTGTACTTTTTTACTTAAATTATTATTTATGCTCAAGTTGTCGGTTCACAAAAGTCCATTCAATACAGGGTCCTTCATAATATGCTGACACTTTTTTAAGGGGATGATCAGACCATAAAACTCAACAACTTTCTCTATGAGACCAACATCTAAATCGTGAAAAAAAATCTGCTGTCCCATACATTTGGCTCGAGTAGGTTTGCAGTTTTGCATGGAAGAGCTAATTTTTTTTTCACGATTTCAATGTTGGTCCCATAGAAAAAGCGTTTCAGTTTGATGGTCTGATCATCCCCTTAAAAAAGTTTTTATCTGGAGACAAAGACATGCAATACATTGTACATTCCTCGATATGTCGTGTTATATGCATTACAAAATATTGAAGATAATTAGTCGCATGTCGTAATGTACATAGCGGCACGTAGAGTGTAGTGTATGTATGTAGATATGTGTGTATGTATCGTCGGACGCTCGGCTCGGCTCGGCTCGGCTCGGCCGCGGGCGTATGGCGCGTGACGTCACGCAGCGCGGCGCTAACGGGTGTGTTTGGGTCACAGTCGACATGGAGTATTTCACTGAGGGGCGGGAGTGCGTGAACTGCGGCGCGATCCACACGCCGCTGTGGCGGCGCGACGGCACCGGCCACTACCTGTGCAACGCGTGCGGCCTCTACAACAAGATGAACGGCATGAACCGCCCGCTCAAGCAGCCGCGGCGGCTGGTACGTCAGCGCCACGCCGCGCACTCGCTGCCCGCGCCGGCCCACGACGTACGAACGCTCCCCGCTGTCCCGACCCTCGCCCCGCCCCGCCCCCGCCCCCGCCCCGCCCTACACTAACCCCCCGCGAGGAATCCGCGCCCGCCGAGCGTTCGATCCCCCACCTCATCATGTCTGTTGGTTGGTTGCAGTGGCCGCGGAGGGGGCCCCGCCGGGCGCGGATTTCTTCAAGGGCTTCCTGTATAACGGCCTCGGCTCGCCCCACGCGCACGCGCACTCGCTGCCCGCCGCCGCGACCATCTGTGCGCCCGCGCTCTCTGACTACAAACAGAAGAAAGGGGTACGTGTGCCCCCCCATCCCCCCACCGACCCCTGCCCCCCGCCCAAACCTCCCCGCCCTCGCCTGCGGGCACGCGTCGCGCTTCACCGACGCGAAGTGTCTGCGTCGTGAGGCGCGACGCGGGATCGCAGCGCCATGTCAATCCCGCTTACTAACATTCATTGCTTCTTCTAACTGCATATCGTTATGTGACCTACGCTTGTCGACTGATGCATGAGACAGATACATGGCTACTATACAGACCCAACCGGTCGCACGACACGGTGCAGTAATGGGGCGATCTGTGTACAGATGGGGACGCGCAAGCCGGGCATGTGCTGCAGCAACTGCCGCACGACGACCACGTCGCTGTGGCGGCGCAACGCGGGCGGCGAGACCGTCTGCAACGCGTGCGGGCTCTACTTCAAGCTGCACGGCATCGCTAGACCCCTCGCCATGAAGAAGGACTCCATACAGGTACACGCCCACATTCTACCTCTAATACCGCCATGTTGCTTTCTTATTGAAGAAACGAAGCTGAAGCCTCGGAAGGGCTCGATCCTCTTCAGACCCCTTTGATGAATGAATTCTCACAGTCGATTTAGACTTCAGCGGTCGTTTTTTGGAGAGGCAGTCAGGTACGCAGAATATATTGAAGTGCCATATAGTGCGTGCTTTTAACACGTAAGTATTCCCTCTCTCACCCTTACCCACCTCACTCTGATGGAACGGGATATAGATACGAACGAAGCGTCTAACTGACGAATCATTTTGTATTTCCAGACTCGTAAGAGAAAACCAAAGAACGGCATGAAGACGGGGGAGCGTGGACTCGGGAAGGCGGCTTTACACGGAGCGCGGTCACTCGCCGCCGGCGTCAAGTTGGAAAATATAGGTACGTGAGTTGCACTCTTATCTAAGTAGGTACCTTAAGGTCCGCCACATGCATATGGAATTCTGAAATTTCCTGTATAAAATCACAACCCTGATTCGGAATTCGGATTGGAATTCCGTATGTGTGTGGCAGGTCTAACAGCGGTAAAAAAGATCCAGACCATGTGGACGGCTACAAAATATAAGGTCTAACAAAATTAGCTGAAACTATTTTAAGGGGATGATCAGACCATCAAACTGAACAACTTTTTCTATGGAACCAATATCGAATTCGCGAAAAAAAAATCAGCTGTCCCATACAAAACTGCAAATCATAACTCGACTCGAATGTATGGGACAGCGGATTTTTTTTCACGATTTCGATATTGGTCCCATAGAGAAAGTTGTTCAGTTTGATGGTCTGATCATCCCCTTAAAATAGTTTCAGCTAATTTTGTTAGACCTTATATATCTCTTTTTATTAAAATGATATCGTCGCCGCTCGCCCATTTATAATATCGTCGTTCATTTTAATTTTACTCCAGCTGACACCGTGAGAAGTATCTCACATGAAAAGAGGCAAATCTTCTTGCCATAAATTATCTTCATCATTGAATCGGTGACTCAACTGAAATCGCACGCGGCCACATCAGAACCTCAGGGTATTCGGATCGAAGTTCCCTCACTAACGGGTGTCGTTCGTTGCAGTGGACGTGAGCGGCAGCGTGGGGGGCGCGGGGGTGGGGGTGGGAGCGGGGGTGGTGACGTCGGCGGCGGACGCGCGCTCGCTCGGCTACTACGTGCAGCACCAACTGAAGCAGGAGGAGCCGCCGCCGGCGCACGCACACGCGCACTCGCACACGCACGGGCACACGCACACGCACACGCACGGGCACGCACACATGCACGGGCACGCGCTATACGAGGAGGAGTACCGGCGCGCGGCGGAGCACGCGGAGCGGCTCGACCGGCCCACCGTCGAGTCTCTCGGCAGCTGAGCGGCGCCGGTCACGAGTGTTCACGACGATGGGCCGATGAAATGGAAGCTGCGTCTCTGACGGTTGTTTATATTTTTGTTTATTTTTTTTTAATGAAATTGTCGGGTTGGAGTGTGTTCGTAGGTCGAAGTACAGAAATTCGAATCGTCATAATAATTATAGTATGTCCGTTTGTATGTACGATGCGTACACGTAGGTGGAGTCGTATGATTCTCCGGCGGTGGAACAAAACCGTGAATCTCTGATGTGCCGGTAGTCCCGCCGCGCCGGCGCCGTCTGTCACCTAGCGCCACCTGGTGGTGCTGGTGGTGGGGGCCCCGCGGGGCGCGCGCCGGTGGCGGACGGACGGACGGGACGTGACGGAATAATAATAATAGAATCTCAGTTGTCTAGGTAATTTAGTTATTTAAAGGTAGCGTAGGGTAGAGTAGATCGGACCGCGGACGAATGCGGCCGCGGGTCGCGGCTAGTTGACCAAATATATATAAATGTGTATGTATGTGTAGTACAGCTGCGCTGAGGCTTGTGCGCAGCCTCGGTGTAAAGTTATAATTTATCAACTGACAATATTTTATTTGGATACTATAAAGTTAAAGTTTGTAATATCTACAACCGTTAGTTCTAACATCGGTGTTGTAATATAGGTAGTACATATAAAATTATATACGGCGTACCAGGAGGGTGCGCGTTTGATTGTTGTTACCAAATAATTACTATAATAAACTTTGAGACTGCATGAAGCATTCCTAAGGCGTTGCATTCCTACATAGTTTATATAATAACTAGATAATTAAATATATTTACTTGTTAAATATTAACTAAACATCATAAGGAGGCTGTTTTTAAATGCTGAATTAGATCGGGTCGGGTTATTAAATAAATAAAAACCATATAATTCTTCAGTAGGCGATGAGGAGATGCGCACGTCGGCTCGGCGATGATGTTGGCAATCATGAAAAAAAAACCGATCATGAACAATATCTTGTATTAATGTAGGTAAGCGAATCTCAAACATACATTCATCATGTTAACATAATATTAAACATAAAATACTACTGTTTGTTTCCAGCTTGACAATGTTTTAAATTTAACCATATTTTTATACATACCTACTAAAAATACATAATATATACTATACAGCGTGTTCGGCAGACGGTTGAACATACTAAAACGGCAGACCCGTGGGGCCGCCGCGCCTCCGCGCCTCCGCGCCTCCGCGCCGCCGCGCCGCCGCCGTCTGCTACGTGTTTAGGCCCAATAACAAGACCTAATATATAACAATAACAAGCCACATGGATTATTTAATGATTTTTCGAAATTCGTCGTTGCTCAACATCCAGACGTCAATAATTTCATTTAAAAATAACAAAACTTGCAACATTTTATTTTTATTTTAATCTAGAGTAATTGTAGAATCTTATAATAATCGTATTATACTTGACGCAGATGATTGCTAGACAAATAGGTGAGCGAATTGTTTTTTCCGTGGATCCTCCATTTTAGTATATGTTTAACCGTCTGCCGAACACCCTGTATATTGCATAAATTACCACGAAGAAAAAGATGAATACCTAGTTTAATAAGAGTGTGATTTTCCAAAGAAATAGATAAATACTTAGGTACTTGATCTATTTAACAAATGTAGGTAGTTTTTGATTATTGGGAAACGGTTTTTTGGTTTTCCGATTATTGATCAACGCTTCAAAGAATAGGCTGTTCGTCGGACGATGTGTAGTAGATCGGTGACACCGCCGACAGATGGCGCCGCCGGCGCAGGCGTGCGTGCGCGCTTCTTACCGTCTCCTTAATTGGTTCCTGTACACTAGGTACATGTGACTACATAATCCACATAATAAAATAACAAACCCGAGAGATAGGTACAACCAATCAAATCAATGTTTTGTATTAGGTTTATGTAAGTAACTAACTATAGGTTAGCAAGTAAAGTTTTATTGAACTCCATGACTTGAAAGTACATTCCATGTTATTAACTCACGACTTGTATAATGTCAGCTCGTGCACCTGGACCTTGAGGGAGTAGGGGTGATGGGAGGGGTTCAATGACGTCACGGGGCAGGTGCAGTGAAGTTGCTCGAATATTATAAGAATAGATCTGAGACCTCTCTTATGTAAACCGAATTATATGGACACTGTTATTGCCGACTTTGACTGTTAATAATTATTACATATTTTTTATAATAATAAGATGTATTTCCGAATTAAGTTTATTAATAATAATATATTTTATACGTTAGTGTGAGTCGTCATACAAATTGTATTTTTGGATCACCGTTATTGCTCACTGTGGAGTAGTTAAATGCATTTTGCGCCAAATATTTAAATGATAGATAATAACTATGTGATGTTACGTTATTTATATTGTTTTATGAATGTAGTAGTATTGTATACATATACTTGTACAGTGCGACGACAACGGACCCCTCGGGGGTGCTCGATTATCTTCACGTGGAATCTCATAGTCATGCTCAATGTTTCTTACTGCTGGATCACGGCGAAAATTCACCGTGACGTGACGTTACGTGACGTGACGCGACGCGAAGTGACGTGACGTGACGTGCCGTGACGTGACGCGACGCGACGTGACCGTAGGGTACGTTGTGGTCGCACGAGCGGGCGCGGGCGGCACGGCGCGTGTGCGTGTGTCGTAGGCCATAGTTAACATTCCCTGTACATAATATTATAGAAGCAATCGAAAGTACACTTTTAATAAATCAAATAAATGCATTAATTTTATTGTTGTGTTTTTTTCCACTATTTTTATCTCTAATATATACAATTTTCGTGTCTGGTGTTTGTAACATAACTCGTCCTTAACGGCTTGACATATTCTTATGTTTGTGTGTATATTCAGTACGTCTGGAAACTAAAAAACCAATCAAGTGTGTGTCGGGAAAAAAGGGGCGTTGCAACGCACGGTTTGCCCGAAACTTAGTTATTTATATAAAGTTGAAAAACCCCGTGTGAGAGCAACAAATGAAATTTATTGCCTTGAATAAACACTAGTGGAACCAACAAATAAATAAAACCGAGTCGAAAATCAGAATCCCTGTGTTCAGGAATTTATTTTAGAACTAGTTTAAAGTTTCACAAACGGACCCTCTAGTCAGTCATTGCCACCGCTCGCTGCGCATGTACCTACCTCACTGCCAAGTGACATGAAGAATAGATCAATCGACAAATGATCGGCAAGTAACTCGATCCGCCGACACCGCTCACAAAGTACCTAGATTAGGTACATGGACAGATATTCAGCGGGAACTTAGGAAGTGTTTATTAACACTATCAAACTGAACTACTTGCCCAGTGAGACCAACGCCAACATCTATGTGGGTCCCACTGCAAAGTTGTGTTGTGGGCAGATTTCTAAATACATTTTACAGTTCTATGGTCAAATTTTTCTGTAGTTTATATTAACATGATCAACCGTCGAATCCAACTCGGCTGGGCAGCGTTCGGGAAGCTACGTTGTATCTTCACGTCCCAAATACCACAATGTCCTAAAACGAAAGTCTTCGATCAGTGTATGTTGCCAGTGATGACATATGGAACAGAGACGTGGTCTTTCACTCAAGGCCTCATAAAAAGACTGAATGTCACCCAAAGGGCAATGGAGAGGGCTATATGCTCGGAGTTTCCCTGCGAGATTGAATCAGAAATGAAGAGATCCGCAGAAGAACCAGAGTAACTGACATAGCCCAAAGAACTGCTAAACTACAGTGGCAGTGGGCGGGGCACATTGCTCGCAGAACCGATGGCCGATGGGGCCGAAAAGTTCTCGAGTGGCGACCGCGTGCCGGAAAGCGCAGCGTGGGTAAGCCCCCCCCACGGTGGACCGACGACCTGGTGAAGGCGGCGGGAACCCGTTGAATGAGGGCAGCACAGGACCGGTCGTTATGGCGATCCTTGGGGGAGGCCTATGTCCAGCAGTGGACGTCCATCGGCTGAGATGATGATGATGATATTTATATGATTATTGTTTCGATCCAAGTTAAACCTTTGCTGCATGAATAAAAATTAATAATCGATTGCGAGTAATATAGTACCTAGGTCTAATACTTGTTGGTGGGCAGCAAAAAGCGTAGATCCGTCCACAACACATATTGTAAGTATTCGTATGAAAAATTTCAAAGTTTTATATCTTCGCAATTATTTTATAAATTGCAAATGTTATTTGTGACGCGGCATCTAGATTTTCTAAACTATTTTTCCATATATACAAAGTTACTTATACCGTCAACGTTGTGCGTCAAAGTTTTGTTTAAAATTGACCCCTCTGCCACCACCTTAAGATGTATCCGTGTGTACGTTAGCGCTTTCATTCATTACTGAAATGTTAACAAATCATTTTTGCCTCAAAACTTAAAATGTGAATAACTTAAAATTTTTAGTATCAAAAAAATGAAATAATGGTTTCAATCTAATTATTTTGTTATAAATCAGTTGGGGTGTATGAGGTTTTGCGCTTATACTGTATACTCCGTTCCAAATAGCTACGAAAATTTAAGGCCCAGATTAAACAGAGATTTTAAACACTTCCTCTCACTTATTCTTAAAACAGCTATGGTAACGTCCTAGATATTTCGGATAGTATTTCTTTCTGATAAATAAATTATATTTGCTAGTCAGCATTAGCCAGAAAGCTATATAGGAATCGGAAAATCTTTTCGCCCTTATTTGGAATGAAGTATAGATAATTTTATTTTATTTTATTTGGGGAGCTTACAGCTATAAAAACGAATAGTTTACAAATTTAGTCAGCTATAGGCCAATTACAAGCTTCCACATATAGGTTTCTAGTTAACAAATTAGAAACCGCTTAAACGCTAATAAACACTTAATGTTATTAATAATAAGGTCATTGAATCAATCGCTGAGTTGATCTATAAATTTTCTAATAATAGAATTGCGTAAGCTGGAGGCACTGCTACAAAATAAGTCGTAGTTGAAGTCGTCACAGAACTTATTAAATTCAATACATGAGCGGATTAAAGTACTGTTCCGTCTATAATTAGTAGTAGTGAGTGGGGTGTGGAGCAATTCACGCCTACGAAGTCTGCGGGCTGGGACCTTAAGAGCTATTTTGTTAAGGAGCGCAGGACAGTCAATCTTACCTTGCGCGATATTTAGTAGAAATACAATGTCAGCAATATTTCTACGCAAGTATAAGGGCAGTAGATGAAACGAAGCACATAGATGGTCATAATCAGTAACGGGGATTCTAAACTTGTGAAAATGAAAATGAAAATGAAAATATATTTATTGTGGATCATAGGTAAATTAATAGTTGTACATAGAAAATAAAACAGTTCAGCTATGTCCTGCCACATGGGCGTACAATATTATAAAAAATTTTCAAGCAAGAAAAAATTTAAACATGCACTAAAAATAACTATTGATAAAAACAAATATTACAATTTGGTGTATTTACAACGGCAAAAAAAAAAAAAAAATAATAATAAGTTCACAATTTGGTACATTAGATGGATTTGTCAGCAAGGAATTCGTCAAGACTATAATAACATTTCGTAATTAATAAGTCATTCAGTTTGCTTTTAAATAGATTAAGGTCATCTGTGTCCCGTATGATCTTAGGGATTTTATTGTAGATGTGAGGTATCCTACAGAATAAGCTTTTATGTAACAAAGCCGTGTTTGATGGTAACACCATCATTTTATCTATTAGACGCTGACGAGTGTGAAATTTAAATAAGTGTTCGTTTGATTTTGCAAATATAGCGCATTCGTAAATGTACAAACTTGGCATAGTTAAAATTCGCATTTTTTTGAAATGCGGCCTACATGAATCTATTTGTTTCAAGTTATAGATAGCTCGAATACACCTTTTTTGGGCTTTAAATGCAAAATCTTTATTTGTTGAGTTGCCCCAAAATATGATGCCGTATCTCAGGATGGACGCAACACTACCGTAGTATGCCGTCATGAGTGCAGAATTATTTACGACTTTGTTTAATTTATAGAGTGCATAAGCGGATTGCTGTAGTCGTTTACAAACATGGTCAATATGGTTTTTCCAATTCATTTGGCTGTCGATATATAAACCCAGAAACTTTGTTTCCTGTATTTCTTCTATGTTTTTCCCTTTATAATTAATGTCAAGATTAGTTAAATTATTATGTCGTTGTCTAAAATTCATTATTTTTGTTTTCTCCAGATTTATATGAAGATTATTAATGTCAAGCCAATGTATTATAGATGTCAAAGAATTTGTAATGTCAGTATTTAAGCTATTTATGTCCCTACTTGCAAATAAAACTGTGCTATCATCTGCAAAAAGTGTCATTTGATGATTGGTTGCAGATGGCAAATCATTAATATATATCAGAAAAAGTAGGGGCCCTAGTACACTGCCCTGAGGTACCCCGTATTCTATAGATCTCTTTTCCGATACATATGTCAATTCATTATTGGATTTTGGGCATATTTGATTAATGTGTGTTACGCTTTGCCTGTCACTAAGGTATGATTTTATTAGTTTATATGCATTACCTCTTATTCCATAGACATATAATTTTTGTAGCAGGATAGTATGGTCCACATGGTCAAAGGCCTTTGTCATGTCCATGTACAGAGCCACCGTTGGAATTCTCCTATCCATATTTGTCATCACAGTGTGTAAAAAGTTGTAAATTGCCATATTGATGGATTTGTTTTTCCTAAAACCATATTGCTGTGGCGACAAAATCTTATATTTTTCAAAGAAAGAATAAAACGATTTATATATAACCTTTTCAAATATTTTTGCAAATATTGGTATGAGCGCTATAGGTCGATAACAACTCATGTTCACTTTATCACCCTTTTTAAACAGTGGTTTTATTATGGATAGTTTCATCATACGCGGGAAAATTCCTTGTTTTATTAATAGATTCATAATGTAGCTAAGAACTGGAGATATTATACGAGATACTTCTTTGACAACTTTTGTAACTACTTCGTCAAATCCTGTGCTATTCGTATTTTTTAAAGATACAATAATTTTATGAATGTCATGAGTACTAGTTGGATTCATAAATATGGAATTAAATTGATAAGATGTCAAATTCAAATTAGGTCGTATGTCAGAATTACATTTTAATATGTCTGCAAAGAAGTCATTGAAGGCCTCGGCTATAGCCCCAGGGCTTGTAACGACTTTACCATTTGTAATAATTTTTGTTATATTTTCCTTCGGAGTATTGTATTTGTTTCTATTTATTATTTGCCAAGTAGTCCTAGATTTATTTACAGAGTTCATAATCATATAGTTGTTTTGAGATTTCTGTGTTAAATTTATTATAGTTTTATACCGTTTTGCATACATTCGAAACATCTTTTTATTTGTTTCCGTTGGTGCTTTTCTGTATTTCCACAACAGTTCCCTTTTTCTTCTACTACAAAGTTTTACCCCCTTTGATACCCATTTGGGTCTTCTAGTGGTATTTATTTTAATTATTGTTTTCGGGAAACATAGGTCATAGAACAATTTAAATAATTTATGAAAATGTTCAAAAGCAATATCAGGCTCAGCTGCTTCATAAACCTCAAGAAAGCTTAGCTGACCCAAACAATCTTTAAATTTAATAATATTTTCTTTGCAATAATCTCGCTTTTTGGCATACCAATGTGTAATAGAGCAGCTTTTTTTTACCGGACAAGTAAGGATTTGTGCAGTATGGTCTGACAATGCCAATTCCATGATCTCACCCTTGCAACCTCTAACATTATGTATGATAAGGTCGAGACAGGTTCCACTTATTAAACGAGTTGGCTGTTTAAATTGAGACTTAAAGTTATGGACCGTTAGTAATTCTTCCAATAAACGTGTATATTTATTATTTTTGAGAGTGTCAATATTAAGATCACCACAGATGATTAATTTATTTTTTAGCCCATATGTTGACAAAATATGTTTTAGTATGCGGAAAAACATTTCAAAACGATGTTTCGTGTTTATAGATTTTGGAACTCTGTAAATACAAATAATATATATTCGGTGTTCTGTAAGTTCTATTCCTGAGCATTCTGTTACGTTTTCAATAGAAAGTTTGTTAATGTCCTCTAGTTCTTTATATTTGTGGTTATTTTTTACTAATATGCAAGATCCGCCACTTCTACTTTTCCTAAAAAAACCGGAAGCTAGTTTATAATTTGGAATTATTAGAGAACTCTCGTCGCCCTTGATCATGTTGTGTTCGGTAATAGCTAGAATATCAATGGATTTAGAAATTGTACTTAATTCATTTAAACAAACCGTCAACATATCTGATTTACTGACAAGTCCATCCATATTTTGATGCAGAACATTTATATGCCTATATACGAAAAAAATTATTAGAACTATTTACTACCCTGTCATTATCATTGTTTGACTGCTTTGGTTTATCTGTTTTCTTTGGAATCGACATTATTTTCTCCATATTTTTGAGTATGTTTTTAACTCCAGAATGATTTATTTTTCCCGAAACCGTAGAAAACATATCAAACGTTAAGTCATAGTTAGAGTCAAAGAATATTCCATATTTATGCGATCCCATGTCACTACTCAGGATACTGTTAAATATTTCAACTCTGTAATTGTATAGAGGTTTGCCACAGATATATGTAGGTCCAGCTATAATTATGTTTGTGTTTGTGATGGTTTCTAATTTTGTTTTAATAGTTTTGACGAGCATCCTGTAGTCTTGTGCAGCCAAAAAGTCTGATTCGCCAACCACAATAACGCAATAATCTCGTTTTGTATAGCCTATCAATTTTTCATCTATATCTTTCAGTAGAGTCTCTATCCCCACATTACGGGTAATGTAGTGGCAATATTCAAACTCGCTATACAGATTATGCCTGGTAATATTTTGCAGAATGTTATATCGCCCACAACTCAATATACATAATTTACTTTGTTCTTTATTGCAGTTTGCATCCTTTCCTGATTCGTTATTGTTCTTTTTTATGTCATCATTTTCCTGTTTTACGTAATTGTGCAGTTTTTTTCCTAACACATCGATAACCTTATCGAGTCTGAGTATTTCTTCATGGGCGCTTTGTAAATAATTTTGTAGCTCCGTGATTCTACTCTCCAAGCACTTAATCTGTGACCTTTCTAGACTCGGGCTAGTATGAACATTAAAACTTGTCGACTGTCGTCTGCTGCTTGATTTTGTTTGTGGTGTGGTTCCACATATGGTCTTTAGCATATAAATTTCTCGCGTAAGTTTATCTATTTGTTTTACACATTGACTTTTTTCTATTATTGTATTGTCTAGCTCATTTTCAGTACTGTCAAGTTTCCTTTTTAGCCTGTCTATTTCCAATTTTAGCTTATTAACAGTGTCAATATTGTTTGTAATCTCCAGGCTCTCCAGGCTCTTTGATAAGTTTTCTGTTGTCTGGAAGGTGTCGTTAAGAGAGTCGGTATGGAACACGGACGAAGTATGGAATAATGACTCACAAGATTTTGATTTTGATAGCGGGCTTTGACGATGATCTGAAGACATATTTAATATTGTTTCAGGGCTACTTTCAGAGTCTGAAATCTGGAGCTCAATTTCGGATTCTACCTTTGCAGGAGGTTTTTTTCTTCTCATTGTGATGTTTGAAGACGTTGCTTGTTTTATACTATTCGATGAAACCATAGGCGATATCAAGTTGCGAGGACAGTTTTTACACCTCCATGCTATTTTTCTATCTGGTTCTAATATGTCATACAGTTTTGGAGATATTACTGTGCAACTGACATGGTAGCAGTTTTTACAAGAACAACAAGTTAAAGAATACTTTTTATTTTGTATTCCTATGTTGCATTTTGGGCAAATTAGCGCCATTCGTCTTTCAACTGCAGTAGCAAGAATAAGAAAAAAGAAAAATTAATGTTCTTGTGCCGGGGTTTGAACTCACAGCTTTTAGAACGGGTGCGCTTTACGTCAGCGGTAGTCGCCTCTTGACCGCGGAGCTCTGTTAATGGTTCGTTAAAATACGGCTATCGTTGTAACGCCAATGATGTCTCGATGACTTTGAGTTGATTGACCTCTTCGATACACTCGCTGCACCACTCGCACAAGGTCAGTTCACGCACTTATATTTGATTCACCAACGTATTTTTAAATAAGTTTTTGTTGATTATAGCCACAATTCTTCACATCGCGATAAGTGTTATATATTATCGGATAGGTCTCACTTTCAGCAACACTTTAGTATAGGTTTAAACCGTAAAGATTAAAAATTTTCCAGACTTATGAATTTAAATAGGCGAGAGCATAGTAAGTACGTGCTACCAACTTCAAGCGTTTGTAGCTAATATATCTTGTAAACTTTTTTTGTATTCTTTCTATGTTGGATGAATATATGTCATAGCATGGGTTCCAGATTTGAGACGCGTACTCAAGATGACTTCGTACATATGCATAATAAAGAATTTTTACAGTTTTCATTTGTTTAAATGGTTTAGACGTACGAATGACAAAACCGAGAGCTTTGGAAGCCTTAACGGTTGCATGCTCAATATGCTGGTTAAAAAGTAGCTTACTATCATGAATAACACCTAGATCCTTGCTAAAATACCTAGGTAATATCAATCCAATCACCAACAAGTTAATACAATACCTCAACAGTTGTAGAGTGAGTCTGTGAAGCGAACTGATATTATGTTTACATTTTATTTTGAAACTTATTCGAAAAAATGTAAGTTTTGAGCTGTTTTTATTTAGATTAGGTTATGATTATTAAAGGCTCTACCTTTAATAATCATAACCTAATCTAAACAAAAACAGCTCAAAACGTACATTTTTCGAATAAGTTTCAAAATAAAATGTAAACATAATATCAGTTCGCTTCACAGACTCATTTGTGTGAACACTTTTACTTGCCGCAGGATTTTTCCAATATAATATATTATAATATATAATAACAAAATGTTTCAAAACTGTATAAATTCAGAAACGTAACAAGCATTAAATATCCTCGTTACGTATAAATAGGATAGATTTATAACTACACCTAATCATGAATTTTAGATCTTCTAGAAATCTTTTCTATATTAATCATAAATATGTTAGATATATTTGATTCCTCCGAGGCGATAATCAGAAAGTACCTATGTATTACTTTAAATAGCCTAAAAATTTATATCATAATATGCAGAATTTTCGCTTACATACCTACCTAATAATGCTCTTGGAATGTGGGTATTCTAAATAGCGTGCCCAAACTAGTAATAGATACTCTTTCTTATCCTGTGCCCAATCCCTGTCCATTGCGACAGAAAGTGATAGTTGCCACGTTTAGTAGGTAATAGACGGTGAACGAGTCACGTTGCGGGTTCTGACCCGAGAACTTGTCTCGCGTGGTTTTCGCGCGTCGCGTTTTTACCTGCCACGAGGCTACGCAATCCTCAATCTCTTCTTGTTCTTGACCAAAAACAATCCCTGAAATTGGGATAGATTCTCCCATTAAACTACTTAACACTGGTGGAAATGCAGTGCTAACGCACAAGCAAGAGTCCATTAATTTATAAATAAAAAAAAGATAGTGAACACAAAATTATTGCCTCGAAATAAATGCGTAGGTACACACGGCGACACATCAGGCTATACAAAACCAACATAAGCTGGCTGCGCGATGCTATAGGTTACTCGACCTACGCGCGTTCAGCTTATGTTGGTTTTGTATAGCTTGATGTGTCGCCGTGCGTACTCTTAGGTTTCCACGAGATGGTTTTCTTTGCCGAAAAACCGGTGGTGTGAAATACTAGAATAAGTTATTAAAAATAATCTGGGTGTCGATTATCGTGCGCTTTGGTTCATGTAGGGACGTCACCGCACCGCACGGCGGCGGCGGCGGCGGCGGCGCACCGTACGTGCCGCTGTACGTGCTGGTGCGGCGCCGCGCCCGCCCGTCGGCGAACAGCCGCCGCCGTCGCGTCGCAGGCAATAGTAAATGCTTCCACCTTCCACTTCGTCTATACAGAGTGTAAGTAAAAATAAAACCGGTCAAGTTCGAGTCGGACTACTCGCGCACCGAGGGTTCCGTACCACACCACCACACAATATATTAACTTTTTGCTTTGTCTGGGACCTTTAGCGCGAGACCGACTCACACTTGGCGGGTTTTTATTATTTGTTGTTATACCGTAGAATTTGCTCTATAATCACATCAAGTTTGACGCTTGCATATAATACCGTAACGGAACCCTATTCATAAGCCTACGCCGCGCCATAAGAGACTCCCGTTTGTACGCGTTGGCTACGAAACCTTAAAAAGGCAGATATGAGTTTGAGGCATAAATGTATTTTGTAATTATCTACAAGAAGTTATATGCTGGACATGTGATTCCCTCATTAAGAGTGGGTTTTTAGGGTTCCGTACCCAAAGGGCGAAAACGAGACCATCTGTCTGTCTGTCTGTTCTACTTATTTGGGGCTGTAACTTTTGAACCATAATAGCTAGACAGTTGAAATTAACAAAATGACAATGTCAAAAAGTTTAAAATTAAGGCGGGTCCTCATACAAGAAACAAGTTTTTATCAACGTTTATTCTTCTTGCTCTATCGTAAAAACCGTAATACATACAAGCGTCAACCTTGGTGTGAA
This sequence comes from Agonopterix arenella, assembly GCA_927399405.1. Classification (NCBI taxonomy): domain Eukaryota; kingdom Metazoa; phylum Arthropoda; class Insecta; order Lepidoptera; family Depressariidae; genus Agonopterix; species Agonopterix arenella. The sequence continues at coordinate 21,425,026 of OV656692.1, read as the reverse complement.
TATTCTGATTATTATAGAGCAAAGCCAAGTGTGAGTCGGTCTTACGCTACAGGTCCCGGAGAAAAAATATAAGGGGTATGTGTAGAGTTGGCGTCGTTGTCTATTTTCGCGGCCACTGATGAAAGTTGTGTAATTTAGATGAGGACACTAAAGGACGCACATAGCTAAGTCATATCTGCGCCGAGATATACAGGATGGTTCTTTTGGACGGGGGCAATAAGGGCAGGTACCTTTAACCGTTGTAGCAACAGGAAGACGTTCTTAGGAGACTGTCCTTAACTTTTTGTGATATTTAGACCTGCGAATGCGAAATGCTCGTTCACAGAAGGAGTCGCCATCTAGGTGGATACATAATAACACCTACTGACATTAGGGACCTCCTCTCCAAAAGCATAACACGGTTCATGAAGTCCGTGGGCTTAGGAAATGACCTTTAGGTCTAGGGTGACAGCTACAATAGATCTATCCAGGTCGCAGTAGCTGTTTGGTCATTGACCAAGCCCTTATAACCAAATAATAATAAATACTGCCCCGTCCAAAAAAAAATCCTTCCTATCTCGGCTCTGAGAACAAATTTTATTAAACTTGCATGTTTATTTAAGGTAGATTATTTTAATGCTAAAAAACAGTAAAAAAATTATAAGTGGCCGCAGAAAAAAAAATGACGCCTTTTGTCCCTTTGTTGTGTGGTGTAGTACGGAACCCTCTTGGTGCGCGAGTAGCCCGACTCTTACTTGACCATAGAATAGAGGGATCGTTTCTCGTTGATTCTGAGTTTAATATAAATCTCTATGATCATTCCTTTCTTGATGATAGGTACGCTCCGGCGACTGTTGCTGGTATGATAGGCTTCGATGAGCCGGGATGTGGCAGTAGCTGGTAGCCATCGGCCAGGATAATCCAATAAACATTTCTTACATAAAATGTCAGTTCTGAACTGATACTTTTCTCGTCCATCACCATTTTCATTCATAAGATTGTAGGTATAGGTAAATTACCCAAAATGATTTTTCCTAGTAGTTATAATTCGTCGCGTTTTCCCCCAAACTGTTTTTAACCCATTCGCAAATTTTCTTATTCTAGTTTTTCCACACACACATAAATTTCCAGTCGCGGTATTTTATTTATTTATTTATTTTCATTTATGTATGTACGATACAGCAGCAGCATGCAGCTTGTATTTTCCATACTACTCGTAGCTCGTAGGTATTCCTGTGATCAAAAGTCGAAGATTTTCCCAATCGATCAGATTACTAATCGTTAATTTCCGAATAATTTGTCAATATTTTTTTTATAAACGCGTATATTTATCTCAAAATACAAGCAATAAACGACAACACAGTAAAGGGAAGCGGAATAGAGAAGGTTCTCAATTATTTTCATGTATGTTTGCAGATAACTTCGTCTTTACAGATTTTGATGATTATTTTTTTGTTGGAATTACCGTCGAGTTGGTCTCAGTTTAATTTGGTAAAGATCTGATGAAGCGTTTCGGAGATATACAATGGAACTCCTCAAAAGTTTATAGCAAATCATCGGCGTTTGAACCATTTGCTTCATATCTATGTGTCGAGCTGATGTACTTTACACCTGTCGGCCTACGGGTGGAGTACCTACTCACAGTGACACGGGAGGAGTACGTGATGCGAGGCGAGTGGTGTTTCAGGAGGTGGGGAGAGCGGGGCGAGGGGGCACGAGGCGCTGAAACAATATGGCGGCGCGCTATCAGCGCCCATCGCGCGTCACGTGTCTCCCCCTCCCCGTGCCCCGGTCCTCGTCCCCGCGCGACCCTCGCATCGCTTTATTAGCTTTTCACGGAAAACATTCGACAAAAAAAACAAGGTGATAAGATCGCGCGATGAGGTCGAGCGGCGCCCATCAATAATCCGGCGCGATCTATCGGAGGGGATTATTAGCTCGCCCCCTCCCGCGCGCCCCGCACTCCCCGCACGATACCACACGACACGACACGACACGACACGACACGGCACGGCACGAAGCGACGCGGGTTGGAACGGCTCGGCGCCGCCGGCCCGGCCGCGGGCACAATGCGCCACTATCGCCCCTACAACTAGTGTTATACCGGCGGGAGTAGATACGTTAACTTCTCTCCTGATAGTTTATCTCGGAGCTGCTGTAATCAAATCTGTGCTTCTAACTGATAATTACTCCGTATCGGGGGATGACACCGCCGCGCCGTATCTATGAGCATATCAATCGAGTGACGGCGCCGCACGACGCCGGTCGCACCGCTACGACTCCCGTCCTGTGGGAAGCACGGCTTGCTCCGAGCCTAGTTAAGTAGACTTAAAGATGTTATTAATCGTTGAGGGGTGGGTGTTGGGGGGGTGAGGCAGGAGGCGACGAGCAACGTTCCCCACAAATATTTGCGGAGCGCTCGTCGCGCTGTTTGCTCGGCTTATCACGTCACCGCGAACACACCCAGCCGCGTCCCCTCACTTGCACAAGCGACACATTTATACTGCAATGTTTATTGCTGCTATAAGTCACGTAGCTTACTCAATACTATGGAATATAGTTCCAGTGCAATCGCTTTTATAAAATGAGTCAACGATTGCTACATCACTTGGCCCGACCACGTTGCGACATTCCGTGTCGGAGCCGCCGAGCAGCAAGCAGCAGCCGCAGCGGACGTCAACAAGATGCAGCGGGAGCAGGCGGCGCGGCGCGTGCGGCGCAGGTCACTGCAGTCGGTCGACAACAGAACAGCTGTTCACTAGATACAGTATCTGTTAGATACGATTATCAAACCCCTTAGATAACCGGCCTCACATTAGCGCCTAGTTAAGATAAACGAGATAACATTTAGCATATCTAAAGAAAACTGCGATACCCGCTGGTCTATCTGCGGGGTCGTTGCTCCGCGCTATCTGCCGCGTGAACTATCTGCGCCCAGGCCAGGTCGACTCCTGCCTGATTCATTCATTCTCTATCATTAGGTATACTCACTATTAAGGCACTCTTCTCTGATTGTGGAGAGAAATCAATGATTTTTATTATTATTGTAGGTACTCTGAGATAGTATTCTAGGAATGCCAAACGACGTACGTATTAGAATAGTTCATCTAGCTGGTCTCCTGAGATGTATCTGCCGGATCAGTAGGCAGGCATATTGCGTACCTGACTAGCCGATCATCTATAGATTATTGTGTAACTGTTATGGGCCAATCTTAAGTTATTATTGTATTTTCTCCATCATCATCTCTATAATATGTAAGGTCGTCATAAAGTTAAAGAAGGTCATCATGCTTCATCGGTATTATAATACACAAGTAGCAGCCGTGATTGAGACCGACGCGACGATACGGTGCGTGTGGTGTGTATCTGCTGCAAATATGTAACACAAAGCTGGTAATGATAAGAGTTTCAGGACCAAAGGATGGAGTGAAGTCCTTTGCACAGTAACAGAGTAGATACTATGTCCAAGGCAGCTGACAATAGAATATAATATATATACCTAACATCGTCCGTCTGATGTATCTACGTAACGTAACAATTAAGAAAAATATAACCGAGGACGTGTTGTATTACAATTACAACTAAACACTCGAAGATGCGAGTAGTTAGTAGACTAAAGTTGTCAACACTTCACATTGAGACACAGTATTTCAGGACAATTGAAATAGGCCGTGAGGCTTACTGCAAGTGTATGGTAAACTCGTAATTATTTATACATACAAGGTATTAACTCTTATGCGTTACATACTTAAAAGGGTGCTTCAATCCATCAAACTAAACAATTTGTACTATGAAACCAACACTGAAATCGCGAAATAGTTAGCTGTTCCATAGAAAACGTCAATCGCTACTAGAACCAAATGTATGAAAAAGCAGATTTTTTTAAGGTATGCAGGTACACCTAACCTAACGTATTTACTTTTACACCCTGTATAGCGTTAAATAGAAATGGTTTCAAAATGTGGATTCCTCTTCGTGTTGTAACCCATGCTCGTTATCATCACTCCCCCCCCCCCCCCTTCTTCCCATCTACCTCGCTCCTCTCCCTGGGCACACCGCACGCACCACAGCTCGGCAACTGACAACGGGCGCTCTGTTACAAAACTCACGACTAAATTGGGGCATCACACTCTAGCTGTCACACGGACGGAACGCATCATATTTGTCTAGGCTTGCCAAGGGAACATTTATGTCACGCCATATTATGTAGTTATGTCGCAACCGTTGTATCTTTTTGTACCTAAGTAGGTAAGTACATATATGATATGAATGAATCATAAATGGGAACAGCATCTCTTCACTATTGTTATAAAAGTGTATCGGTGGCATTTTGCGGAGAGGATGGAAAATCCGGGTTCGAATCGAATTCCCGCGCAGGCCACGCACGACATGACATGTATGCTGTGACATTTTCTTATATGGGATGTACCTGCCACCTGCCACATTCGTAGACTGCCACAGAATAATTAATAGTACTAACGTAGTACTAGTAGGTACTACACTCTCAAACGGTGCCGGTGATGAAAAACAACGGAAATAACAAATTCTGATGAATTATGTAAAGTCCACCGATCCTAACTGGGCACTACTGTCTACTTAGGAAGAAATGCCAATAAACTATATCCAATCCAATCAACTACATGCGAAAAAGAAGCGATCTGAAAGTATTTCTCTTAGCAAGCCCAACTATGGGGAGAGTCTTTCAGGAAATCTTCAGACATCTCCTACCTGAAATTCTTTACAATCCCTGCTCCATTTTTTTTTTCAGAGATGACTATTACAGCTCTGCTCAGGGAGCAACTACTGCTTTTTACTGCGGAGTATTGGAGGGACCACGAAGGGTCTACCGAGCCAAATGAATGAAATTAAGCAACCGACCTAGGGGCACCCAGAGGGGTACGGACCTCGGCATAGGACGTTGCTGGGGCTACGCGTCGGATTGGGTAGCGGTGATCGGTGAGATTTTGCCGTCCAACTACAACTGCCTCCCTCGAAAAGTTCAACCATATGTGAAGCCTGACTAGAAATATAAAAACCTGGTTTGGGGGCGCTGCAATCGACTATAACCTTTAATGTCAGTCAGTGTTCCAAGTACAAAAATTAGTTCTAATGATTTTCCGCAAGGTTTTTTATTTTTCTGGTAGGTCTTTAGATTTATCCTAACCCATCCTTAGACCCCAACTTATTACTGTTATCAATTATCAAATATTATTGCTCTACATGCATACCTACTGCAGCCACACGATCCCCTGTATCGTTATTTAATATTTCGTTCTTTAATTTGATTTCCTACGTAGTAAGTATATTATAGCCATTAGGACCCCGGTGCATGCCTCCTCTCACAAATAAGGGTGAGAGTAGGCCATACTCCTCGCGACACGGGCCAAGTGCGGATTGGTAGAGGCAAGTTAGTCAAGAGAATGTTCAAGCCGCATAGACCTCCTATACAGGGTCCGTCTTAATATGCTGACACTTTTTAAGGGGATGATCAGACCTTCAAACTGAACAACTTTCTCAATGGGACCATCGAAATCGCAAAAAAAAAAATCTGCTGTCCCATACACTTGGCTCGCAGTTTGCAGTTTTACATGTAACAGCAGATTTTTTTATGTGTTTTTTTTATGCCACAAAGAAAGTTGTTCAGTTTGACGTTCTGATCAACCCCTAAAAAATGTCCGCATATCAAGAAGGATCTCATATGTCTAATAAATATTATCAAAGTAGGTGAAAGAAAAAATAAAATCATCCACGTTGCCCTCAATACCAGCTATATCAGATAGCTGGGCGTGGCGCGATAGGTACTTGAGATCCGACCCACTCCCACCGCCGCGCCGGCTCCGCGCCGATATATCTCTCTAGTTCTCGACACGAGACAGCTCCGACATCCGACGATGAGCTCTCGTTCAGATCAACTCCTCTGACACTGTCACATACATACATGACTATCTGATTGTAACCTACTGATAAAACAATCTACTATCTACAAATCTTTGCACCGCTAGAACAACATCTCATCTCATTCTCATCTCACTAATATTATACATGTCAAAGTTTGGATGTTTAGACGTTTGGATGTTAGTCACTCGATCACGCAAAAACGGCTGAACGTATTTGGATGTTTGGCACGCAGGCGCAGACGCAGATAAATAGAATATGTTTTGGATTAACACATTATACTTCTTTAAGGTCCACGCAGACGAAGTCGCGGGCAATAGCTAGAATAGGGTCCTTCTTAATATGCTGACACTTTTTTAAGGGAATGATTCATGATGAACGTCCAATTGAACAACTTTCTCTATGGCACCAACATCGAAATCGCGAAAAAAATGTCAGCTGTTCTATACAAAACTGCAAACAAACTCGAGCCAAATACATGAGACAGCTTATTTTCTTTTCGCGATTTCAGTGTTGGTCCAATAGAAAAAGTTGTTCAGTTTGATGGTCTGGTCATCCCCTTAAAAAGTGTCAGCATATTAAGAAGGACCCTGTATATGAGGACAACAGTGTGTTAACTGTTTAAAATATACCAACCCATTACCTACTTCTCATGATGCAGTGGTTTTCATGGCAGAAGGTGGTGAAAGGCTAGCCACCACTTGACAAGTCGTACCATCCTGAAACCTTCAGCATAGAAAAGAACCTTGCTTAATGCACGCTTATGGTGGTTGTTTTAACAAAGTTCTGTCTATACTTAATGGGAATATGTTTGTATCATAAACTTAATATACTATCGTTTATGGTTTGTATGTTTATGGAGGTACGAGGTATGTATTAAGTACAAACAAATTTTGATTTGTGTGTTTCGAACATAATGATCGATGACGGGACGTGACTTATTTTACATTGTCTGCTCTTAGAGTATAACTTTTTTTCATCTTAAAACCTCACATATTATTGCAACAATGCATGCATCATTGTTATATCTCCGAAACTGTTTACCGCTGCACTGGAGGAAGTTTTCAAGGTTATGGAATGGAAAGGGCTAGGCATCAGCATAAACGGCGAGTACATCAGTCACCTTCGGTTTGCCGATGATATAGTCATCATGGCGGAGACTATGGAGGAGCTCAGTCGAATGCTCGATGATCTTAGCAGAGCCTCCGAACGTGTTGGTCTGAAGATGAACATGGACAAGACGAAGATCATGTCAAATGCCCATGTTGTATCTACTCCTGTAATGATCGGAAACTCTGCGCTCGAAGTTGTTGACGATTATGTTTACCTGGGACATACTATTCAGTTAGGTAGGTCCAACTTCGAGAAAGAGATCAACCGTCGAATCTAACTCGGCTGCATGGACCCCGGCTGGGCAGCGTCCGGAAGCTACGTAGTATCTTAACGTCCCAAATACCGCAGTGTCTTAAAATGAAAGGCTTCGATCAGTATGTGTTGCCAGTGATGACATATGGAACAGAGATATGGTCGTTCACTCAAAGTCTCATAAAAAGGCTGAAAGTCACCCAAAAGGCAATGGAGAGGTCTATGCTCGGAGTTTCCCTGCGAGATCGAATCAGAAGTGAAGATATCCGCAGAAGAACCAGAGTAACTGGCATAGCCCAAAGAATTGCTAAACTAAAGTGAACCGGAAAGCGCAGCGTGAAGGCGGCGGGAACCCGTTGGATGAGGGCAGCGCAGGACCGGTCGTTATGGCGATCCTAGGGGGAGGCCTATGTCCAGCAGTGGACGTCGATCGGCTGATATGTTGATGATGATGATGCATCATTGTAGTCTATCCTCTTGTCATTATCTATAAAATTCTTCAATATGCTAAAAGGTTGCCTTGTTACAGCTGCGCGCTTTAACAGAGTAGTTGCAGCAAAGCTTCGACCACTCCAAAGGTTCCGATTTATGGTCGTGAGTTTATGTGTGGATGTATGCATGGTACAAGCACCCATAATATGTTATTAAAGGAAAAGTTCAGACTTCCCTGAAAGGCAATGAAATTCCCTAAATTATACAAATAAATTGCAAGAGTCGTATTTGCTCCAGTTCCAACCCCGGCCTTCACAGTCATATAGAGTACTCGATCTCCTCGGAACCAGTGTGAGTCACGGCACATTATGGAGCCGCGACGCGATATCGACTGGATCCTGAAATATTTATCATCGCCGTCAAGTGCGCTGATAAGACAAGCGTGTTTGTGCCTCACCTACCTACCTACATGCTATATACATTTACATCTATATTAGCTCGCTGTAATAACTATGATTAGGAATCATGAATAAGTTTTATTGATCAGGTTCATACATGGCAATGGCATCCTCTGAATAAAACCATTGCGGTTTGCGTGGACCTAATTACGGCATTTGAAGGTCTTCCATAATGAATTTGGTGCATTAATGCCAGCTCCTTTTCATACTTATTCGTGGATTAAAATAATATTTATTTGTAAACATAGGTGGATACAATGTAGGTCTTATGGATATTATTAAAGAGCTCTGTTATGGTACTAGTGTACTAGGATCATACGAAATATTTTTATTAGTTGTGAGAGTAGGCCTGTGCCCTGCATTGAAACCTATACCTGCTACAAAAAAGTTTTATTCCGAAGAAAGCGTCTCAGGGTGATCGACCCTGATATTTTTGTCGCTATTTCAATGTTTGTCCCATAATGAAAGTTCAAAGTCACTCAGTTTGATAGTCTGAAGCCCCCTTTTAAATATATAACGCAGGTGATGATGACCAAGAGCTTATTTTCTATATTCTTCAACTACATTAAATATTATTTTGAAGGGATGCAGTTTCACACGCATTCTCTCACGCTTGTAAGGTACTATGTGGAAGACAGAGGTTACACTACGATTAGGTAGAAGAAAAACATTTGACGTACTCCGTGTGGTGCACCCTGGGTAGTCAACCTCTATACGACCATATTGCAGACTGGCTAATTTATTTATACACTACAGGACTACATCATATCTGAGTGATTGTCATGCGATATAATATATAGCTGATGCTTACACGAGGAAAGAAGAAGTCATAGACAGGGGGTCATAAAACGATTTTTGTAAGCGTGTACCGAAACGGTTTTAGACGTACGGACGTACGTATAATTCTCGTGTCGATATTTATGGATGCTGATAATTGTACTTTTGTGCAGGCAAGTGACATCGTGTTGTTTGCGAAATGTTTTCAAAAGTGTTACTTTAAATCTGGATAATTTCTATCTCTTCTTTTATCAATCAGGCTCTACATTTTGTGAACAGACATTAAATCCTTACGTAATAGTTGTTGGTTCCAGATCAAAGAGTCAATATAATTAATTATTTATTTACGTCGTGTTGAACTGTTATCATTATCACAGATATGAACAGAAAGGATTAGATTACATGTTACAGTTAGCAAGATCATTATTAGATCCTAGATAAACACTTTATCTTTAAAGCCAATTTTTTTACATTTACTTAAATATGAAGGTACGGCTACGGACCCCGAAAAACTGTGTTTTTGGGTTTGGCCCACGACCCATTTCTAACAGAGTATTTTTTCCGCACAATCAAGGTCAACAGCGGTGACCATTCACAAGAGAAACGCGAACTAGCGGGGAATTACTCCTAACTGTGTTGACAGATATAAGATATAATAATACTTTTGAAAATATCTATGGTACCCATTGTGGAATATAGTCGTGAACGTATATTACGCTATGTATTTTCTTGGAATCAACTGACAGTGTTATCAGGAAAGACAGAGAAGCATAAAAACAAAAAAAAATCGACTTTCATCTATTGCAAAAGGAAGATAGTTATCAGAAAAACATGGCTGAAATCCAGATATACCTACACGTACAAGTACTATTAAGTATTCGTTAAATATAGATGGATGATAATACAAATTAGTGATCGTTATCGGCTGGCTAAGCAATGAGGTACGTGTGTGTACACCAACACACACACGTATGACTGGTGCACGTGTGATGAATCAGAGGCCATATTTACCATGAAGCCTATATGTGGAGTGTATGACGTCACCGCGCTCGCCAGCCTCGACCACTCGCTAGAGCGGAACTAACAACACCTAATGTTATACATTTATACTTTTTAGGTCCCGTTCTAGGTCAAGTCCTACGTGGCTGCTCTGACTCAAGTCTTAGTAACACACCCAGGTGATACTTACAGCTGGTCCTGAACAGGAGACGATGTGTAGCTTTTTAAAAAGCCGTTGACAAGAAAGATCCTCCTAATTAATTTGCAACTGTTATCCCAAAACAAATAAAAAAATATATATAAATATCTTAGACATTGTCACACAAATAATCTAGTCACATTTAAAGTACCTGGACTTGTATTATGATGACTAGACAACGATATAGAATACATATATAGATACAAACATCCATGACTCGGGTACAAATATTGATATTCATCATATAAGTATTTGTCCCCTTACGGGATTCGAACCCGCGACTCTCGGCACAGCAGGCAGGTTCACAACGGACTGTGCTACCGGGCCGTCAGATGAAACAAGTAGAATTAATTGAATGCAGGGCAGAAACGTGAGGTTCCGAGAATAAGTTCCTCGAACGTGAACAGGCTAATGCATCATCAATTGCCCTTTGATTGCCGCTGTTGGTTGGCAGGTAGGCTAGTTACTGCCTTACTGGCTAACTCCCTCACGCCATCTGAAATGCGGCACAATAAATTTGTTATTTGAATGGACAATTACCTACAGCCTTTAGTCAGGGAGTAACTTATTTGGTACTTCGGACAATAGAAGAATCTTACACAAAGTCGAAGAGCCCTGCTGTCAGGGTTGGAATGCAGAGATCGATGAAGCGACGACCCTCGATAGATAATATTTCAGGATAATTTTGTAAGTGTAGTGTTTTGTTTTTTAAGTGGCGACGGGCTCACTCCCCGTCACACTGGGCAGAGTTTCGGTACTATAGTGAAACGTGGATGTTCTGTGGTTTCAGAGTGTCTCTGACTACCTCCTCGGGGAATATATAGTCGTGAGCATAATGCTTATGCTTATGCTAATTTTATTTGTGAGTATGATTAGCTCAAGCAGACATGGACTGTTCCTCCTCGGTACCGTTAGCTGTGTGTTGGAGTGCGGGGGTGTCTGGTGAGGCAGGAAGGGAGGGGGGTACGATTAGTGCTCGGTGTCGTCAGTAATTAGTCCGATGATCGATGTCTCAAGTAAGCCGACGATAAGATACCCGCCCCGCGCCCTGCTCACGCCCCTTTCTCGCCTACAGCCTTATCGACGTTTTTATTGTCCACATAGGTACATATCGTAAATACGATTATTGTTTAAGCACCTACCTAATTTAATGTTATTTGAGTGTAATTCTGGGATAAGCCAGGATTATTTTGGTGGGCAATAAAACACATGAAAGCCTTGGGGATTAAGGACGGGGCATAAATTATTATAGTTGTATGTTGTCGCGACGCATGCAGTGAGTAGCCGAGTAGAGAAGGTGTATAGAGAATATGATTCTATGAGGTTTTTTATACTTCTTGTGGTGCCATCTCCAACCGGAGACTGACTATCATCAAGGTTATTCAAACCGTAGATTCTGCAGCTCTAAACAGTGAGGTGTTGGTCATGTCGAACTTGATGGTCTACGTAGCTGGTTCTTCAGGAGTTTTCCAAGGGTCCTTCTATCGCGGCTGGCATAGAACTGGAAATGAGTAATAGTATAGATTTATTTATTTATTTTATATCCGGAAGATTTACAGCATTACAAGACAGATGCAGATAGGACTATAATTATAGAGTTTTATAGTTTCGTCTAAGTACACACATAAATATCATTATCATCATCTTCCTAGCTGCTGTCCCGCTGAGTAGCGGGGTCTGCTTTTCTGTTTCTTCCATTTCGCTCTATCCTGAACATCGTCGATGGAGAGCTCACAGCTGTCCATTTCCTTCTTTATAACATCAGACCGTCTGAGTTTCGGCCTGCCTACGCCGCGTTGTCCTGTTAGGGTGAAGTCCATTGCTTTTTTGCCTATGTACTCAGATAGTCTTCTTTTTTACATGATCTAAGTCAATTTCGTATATACCTATGTGTATCTAAATGTCATATGGATAAACGGGTTTTAGTATCAGACGATTTATGCAATGCAATATTTTTGCTAAATTAATTAATGATTTCAACTCTGTATCAAAGAACTTGAAGTCGTCTCAAGTTCTCTTGAATCTGAGTGAGTTGGTCTTGTCTCCTGCAGTGCATGTGGGACTTATATGGGCTGGTGATGATGATACGCATAATCTTTATATCTATTTATTTCTGTAATTATAAAAACTTGTTCTTTAAATATCTGAACATGTAAAGGATCATCATTCTTGGAAGCATTGCGAAGGAAATTGACTATATACTACTGTGGTGTTCACTGCGTGAGGTGGGTAAATAATTACACAATATGTTATTAGTTAAGTTACACACGGCAACTGGTGGATGCAACGACCGCTTGGTACGAGGAGTAGATTAGTAATGATGGCGGGTGTTGCCCCCACCACTTACAATCCATATATTTATTTAAGATCAATACAATAACTATTATTATCACAATACACTATTACTAAACGTAATACATATTTATAATTAATAATATAATATCTATTTATTTAAATAGCAGAACACCACAACTACTAAATGTGAACCTCCAACAACGGGAGGATTGCCAACCACCTTTTTGTTGTATGGGTTCTTTTTGGTGTCTTGCAATTTAAGTGCTCATGGTCTACCTCGTACAACCAACAACCATAAACCACTCGATATCTATCGTAGTGTAGCCTGTGATCTGTGTCTTGCTCCAACCAGGACGTAATAGAGGGTTTCCCTCAAGGAATAAACGTGGCCAAGTACTAGAAAGACAAAGTGTGATCACCTTCACACGAGAAAGAAGAATACATCATGACTAGCCGTCCAAAAAGGGCCGTTTTGTATGTATTATGGCGGATCCATATTTAGCCAGAATGTAATACGGCTGATCGAACATTCATCGCAGTGTATTAGCGCGTCGCGTTCTTCAATACGGCTGTAACCTATTCGATGTAATGCAGTTTAGCTGGTCATGAATCGCCGTTTAGTCGGTTTTTAGATTCCTTTCAGACACAGCACTATTCCTGACACAGCACCGCTAAATGAGTCGAAAAAATCATTTTCTTTATGACTACCTCATGTCTGTTTTTGGGTTACTGTTATCTGTCGTCATACAAAAGGTGCAAAAATAAGCGAGATATTGACGTGGGTGGGGCACACAGACACAATGGACGAAAGTATAAGGGTTCCTTGTTGGACTACGGAACCCTAAAAACAACGTCGCCTTTTTTTTCCGCAAACGTATGAATAGAGTAAGTACCTACTTGTTCTTGTCATTGTCTTGTCGTGTGTAGGTATGTAGGTACCCTTATTGACAGATCGACATCTCGACGGATAGAACGAAACATTCGACACGTCTCGATAACGGCTGATAGCTAATATTTGATATCTCTGCGCTTGCGCTCACCTGCACATAGTTTCATTTTATAAATAAGAATTATAAACGAAAGGCATCATGACGCGTATTGTAGGTTGGTAGGTAGGTAATTTATTTATTTATTTATTTATTTGATTAACTTACAGTTATTACACTCATACAATCATTGTGATACTTAACTACGTCTTAAGCTAAATGCATAACCACTTAAAAGTGAACACAACATGCGTTATTTACAGTCACAAAAGGAAAAAAACAGAACGTTTCACCCAATGAAAGAGAAACATTGACCTCAGATGACAAATAACTTAGGTACTGTTTATTATTATATTTTAGAAAATTAAAAAGTAAAATAAAAGAAATGAGAAAGTGACAAATAACAATTGACAATACAATGAGCAAACTCCCTACCGTTATCCTTCTCCTATTTTCCCCTTTCTTACTTCAAACAATGTTCCTTCTGAACCTATTGAGAGAGTCAGAGTAGATGTCTGCCGACTTATCGCAATTATTATTATACAGTCTACAAAGACGTGCCACGACAGAAACAAAGCCTAAGACTGTTCTTCGGAATGGCGGTGCAAGTGGTGTTGATACGAGGTATCTCGGGTATCTGGCAGGAACCCTAAGATTAAATCTGCGTATTAACTGAGGACAATCCACAAGGCCTCTTAGAACCTTACATAAAAAGATCAAGTCTAGCAAGTAATATCGACAGGGCACGGTAATATTCCCATACCACACCCGGATGTAGCGGGGTGTGCGTCATTTACAGTTTACTACTAGTTCGTCATATATATATATATATTATACGCACTCCACAATTTCAATTTCAATTTATTTATTAAGAGACAACAATAGCTGCATAGAATATTTAGAAAAAACATAAAAAATTTACAATCATTACAAGTAGCAATAATAATAATTAGATTCATAACACATGTCAAAAATTACATCACAGTTAAAAGAACAAACAAACAAACAAAATAATACAAATAAGAAAACTACTTCACAATAATTACAATGTCAGTACTTTACAATGGTCAATATTAAATTAAGTATATATATAATTTACAAATTATTCCAGGTTACTAAATAAAAATATGAGTTAAAAAAGATTAGGTACGTTAATATGTCACTCGCTTAGTTTTAGAAATTCATTCAAATTGTATGGACACTAACTAAGTAGATATACTTTTAGTTCATGAATGAATTTTTTTATATGGCAAATATAATTTAATATAATATAATAAATATAATATAATTTAATTTATTATAAACTCTAACAGCATTAAAGCCGCCAGCTCGTTGAAAGAGTGTGGTATTTGCTTTAGGTACTTGCAGACGTGATTCCTGACTATATAATGCATTCAGTCTTTTTCTTGCAAAAGTTGAATTCAATGGAAATTTGTTCGGATAGCGACGCACAAGCTTACATAATTCTATTATATAGAGAGACGTAACCGTAGGGATACCGAGACGTATAAAGGTATGTCGATAGCCTGCACGAGTCGGTCCTGAAGCGTAGTTTCCCCAGTAAACGCACACATTTCTTTTGAATTTTAAATATATTCAAGATGTCCACGGAACCTCCCCAAACAGCTAAACCATATAACACTTTCGATGGGAAGAACGCAAAATAGGCCTGAAGGGCAGCTCTCTGTGTAGATATTAGCAGCAAATTTTTCTAAGCATAGCAGAAACATCCTGGCCTACTCTTCAGTTGCTATATATGCTTTCTTCCAGTTCATGTTTATATCTATATGAAGACCCAGAAACTTAGCACTGTCAACCAGCTCAATGCTAGAACCATAAGGCGTAATCAACGGGTTACTTATTATTCTGGTAATATAATTTCTGAATTAAGTTAAAAAAACATTTAAACAATTTAAAGGAAAACCCTACTAAAATATTATGTTTAACATAACACAGATGTTTTCTTCTTGTTTATATTGTTTAGGTAAGTAGACCTTGGTATATTTGTGTGCTAAAAGTGAACCAAGCTACAACTGCGCGTTTAAGAAGATATATTCGGAGCGCGCTGCATACAAACGAATCTGGTTATATTTCGTGAAACTATACAGTTTCAATGCTAGGATTAATTAAAAATGTGTATGGAAATCTTTGAGGCACTGAAACTATACATCATCATCGCAGCCGATGGACGTCCACTGCAGGACATAGGCCTCCCCGTAGGATCGCCATAACGAACGTTCTTGCGCTGTCCTCGTCCAACGGATTTCCCCCGCCTTCACCAGGTCGTCGGTCCATCTTGGGGCCTACCCACGCTGCGCTTTCCGGTACGTGGACGCCACTCGAGCACTTTTCGACCCCATCGGCCATCGGTTCTGCGAGCAATGTACCCCGCTTACTGCCACTTTAGTTTAGCAATTCTTTGGGCTATGTCAGCTACTCTGGTTCTTCTGCGGATCTCTTCATTTTTTATTCGAACTCGCAAGGAAACTCCGAGCATAGCCCTCTCCGTTGCCCTTTGGCTGAACTCTCTGCCTTTTTATGAGGCTTTGAGTGAGCGACCACGTCTCTGTTCCATATGTCATCACTGGCAACACACACTGGTCGAAGACTTTCACGAAGATCATGTCAAACGTCCATGTTGTACCCACTCCTGTAATGATCGGAAACTCTGCGCTTCAAGTTGTTGACCATTATGTTTACCTGGGACAAACTATCCAGTTAGGTAGGTCCAACTTCGAGAAAGAGGTCAACCGTCGAATCCAACTCGGCTGGGCTTGGCTGGGCAGCGTTCGGGAAGCTACGTAGTATCTTCACGTCCCAAATACCGCTGTGTCTTATTAAACGAAAGTCTTTGACGAGTGTGTGTTGCCAGTGATGACATATCAAAAGCAATCTAGAAACTAATCTCTATGCTTGTATAGTGTAAAATTTTTGTTAAAATGTATATAAGTAAAGAGTAGTATTACTTTAAAGTACGAGTGAATAGGCATCTTCTGGGTAAGCTCGCTACATCCTTGTCCTGAGGACTGGATTGAGGTCAAGAGCAAAGCCATATGAAATAAAAAAAAATTAAAAAAATAAAGTAATAGCGAAAGCGCAAAATTCTTCTTCTATGTGTGTAATACATTTTAACGATTATTTGACACTATACAAGCATAGAAATTAGTTTCTAGATTGTTTTTGAAAAAAATCATTGACATCAATCTCGAAAATCCCAATCACAAGCTGTTCTGGATGATTTTCTCATATGAAATATTGCACATTGGTCAAGACTGAGACTCTATTCTTATGTTGTGATGGACAGCCGGTCACAATAAACCGCCCTGTCATTTCCTGTAATTAACTGCATTCTTATTCAATCATATTATTTCGGACAAACATTTATGGTTCTGTATCATGATCGGATTAAGTTATGATTATTTTAACATTCAGTTCCTGTGTCTGAACATGTCAAATGAGAATATGCTCATGGGTCTAAGCAAGATACTAACACATACAGATCAAATTTTCTAAATCAAGCGAACAAAGAAAACGAAGTACAGTGAAAACTGAAAGAATTCCTCCGTGACCCGCCCGCCGGCGGTGCGGCCGACCAATCAGGGCGCGCGCGCACACAGGCGCGGCGCGTGCTTACACTCGCACACACGCGCCGCGCTGAAAGCTCGAGCCGAGCCGAGCCGAGCGCGGAGACGCGAGCACCGACCAGTCGACGAGGGACGCGCCACCTCCCGCGCACGCCAAGAGTGTCCCGCGCCGCGCTGTGTCCAGTGTCCAGTGTCCAGTGTCCAGTATCCAGTGTCGAGTCTCTGGGCCCGAGGAGCGATGCTTACCAACCAAAGATCCACATAGTCCCGCAGCCAAAGATTCACTTAGTTTAGGATACACATTTTTCAGGAGAGGTGAGTTTTTTTGTGTTGATTTTTTTAAACCTTTCATTTAAGTTTGAATATTAGTGACTAGTAGATTTGCTTCATCCCGTTTATGTTTGAGCTCATGCTAGTTCATTTTGTTACTTAAATTAAAAACATAATTGTCGATTGTCGAATTGTTTTTAACATCGTAATACAAGTAGTCAACAAGTTTTTAAATTGAGGTCCTAAACCACCGGCTACAACGCCTTGTCTTGTCGTAGCCGAAAAATAGTTGATGTTGCACCACGAAGTTATAATATTTTCTAGGCCTAGAGCGACTAGTGCTAGAGACTAGGGAATTCAAATTGTATACGCGACTCAAATTTTACACCATTACTCAACATTTCTTACCGAACCGCACCTGAATCACTCACCTCAATCACTGATGTGATGTCTTGATAATAGTTTTATCAATGTGTTCCAGATGTGCTTATTAAATAATATAATCGCATCTAAAACTGAAGGATGATAAAATATAACTGTAACGGGAACTTGTTGTCAGCATCTGACTATCAATTTGTCACAAAACTGTTTATTTAGCTGTAAGTTCTCCAAAAAGGAAATAATAATATTTTAAAAAGCAACTAACGAAATAGTTTCTAGTGAGTGATAGAGAGTAACTAAACATTGTGCAAGAGTATTCAAGTGATATTGTCATCAATAAATCATTCAATCAATCTGATATGTTCTGATTGTGTTAACATGCTACATAAATGTAGCAAATTATCAGAAAGGGAATGCGATCATGACCTGCAGTTAGATTCGCGGCAAACTCTAATAATTAGATGAGAACATAGTGCAGATTGTAACGTCTTTACGAGTGTATCCCAATCCTTTAAAACACTATCGCATATCAGGCTTGCCTCGTTTTTGGTCTACAGTTTAATAGTTTTAAGCAAAAGTTAAAAATAAATATTTATCATTTATCACTATACAAAGCAGTATAATAATTATTGTACTGAAAACGTACAGTACAAAACAGAACTAAGGGTGGGAAATTTTCCTTCATCAAATAATTAGCGAGGATACTTTTTCTTATACTATGCTGTAGGTAAAGAAGACGCGCACAGACTCTATGATAAACAATTTGATAAGATATCATCATCATTCCTTAACAAGGAAAGCCGAGAACAGAATTTAGTGGCGCGCCTTGGGAGAGTCCTGTGTTCAGCAGTAGGGCTGATGATGATTCATTAACAGCACTGACAATTGAAGTTTCATAACCCGGACGCAAAATAAATGATATTTGGTGGCTGTTTAGAGCTGGTTATATCGTATAAAAATATAACAAATGGTTCTTTTACTCTCACATTTTTTAAACCCATGGCCTCAATAATTGATTTGAAAGGATTCATCTAACGGGATCTTTCAAAATATTTCAATGTAAAGAATAAAAATTGTAAATAAAGTGAATAAGTAGCGGCGGCATGGATACGCTTTTCATATTCTCAATTTTCATTCTTTGTAAAACTGAAAAAGCCGGCGGGGCCGGGCGGTGCGCCGTCAAGGGCTTGTTGCAAATACAAAGTATAGAAGCCTCAACGATAGAAGATAGACGTACGCTCGTGCGAATGAACACTTAATGCTTACCGGTACGGTATGCGGTAGTATGTATTATCCCCTAATATGGATCCCCTAAAAATTAATTCGTAATCTTACATAATAATAAAATATTAAAAGACACTGTGCCACTATGTGTTCCGTCAACACAATCACTCCCTACATGTAGTGTAGTAGGTACGAGTAGGACGCATCTCGTTCAAGTCTTTTGTACTGTCGCGTCGTAGCGCTCGTAGCCGTAGCACTGCTCGTTATCGTAATAAGTACAGTAATTAATAATTATCCCGCGTGCCCTCTCGCGCTCACACACTTTGCTATTTAGAGCATTTTGTTGTATGTGGTTGTATGTACTCGCAGTATGGTTCACTTGATTAATCATATCTTTCCGCCGTTTCAAGTACTTTTAGATTTTTTGAATTTTTCAATATACAGGGTCCAACTTAATATGCTGATGGATTATTACGAGGATGATCAAACAATCAAAGTCTTTCCTACATGGTGCAATGTTTGGCCATAGTAATACAACGCGGCAACGCTGCTAGCATTATGGGCACCTTTGCTCCTAGATATAGATCTAGGAGCAAAGGTGCCCATAATAGCCCATAATATTTAGCCCGCCCCGTATAGACGGGGCGGGCTAAATCTTTATTATATATTTTGTTTGTGTTTTTTTTTCTTCTCTTGTTTCTCCTCTTTGGTTTTGTCTATATTATTTTGTATATTGTTGTAAATATAGGTAGTTATCACAGATTTTAATTTGAGACATTTTGTATCGTGAGTATTACTGGTGTGATCGATTATTATTTTTGTTATTTCTGAGCTATCATAAAGTGCTAGTTTCTCACAATCAAGCTAATCAGCCCACATCAAGCCACTGCTATGCATAGGCCTCTTTTTTTTTATTGCGCCACTCCTCACGGTCCTGTGCCAATCTAATCCATCTCTGACCCGCAACCCTTACAATGTCTTCTGACCAACGAATAGGTGGTCTACCCACTGACCTCTTTCCTTCTCTTGGCCACCATTCCGATATTGCATTGGTCCAGCAGCGGCCGTCTTCTCTTTTAGCCAAGTGTCGGCGCCCATCTCCAAGTTAACTTTGTAGTCCGCTTTCCAATGTCCTCAACCTTAGTTCTTTGACGAATTTCGGGTACGCGGTTCATAAGCGATATACCCAGCAAGGTACGCTCCATGGCTTTTTGTGCGACTTTTATTTGGTGTATGTTTTGCCTAGTTAGCGTCCATGTTTCCGCACTACAAGTAACTATGGGCATGACCCATTGGTACTATAAATTGGTCTCTAGGTACTGTGGGAGTAGGAGTGTAGACTTAAAGACGTCATTCAATTTACCAAAAGCAAAGTTTGACTAGGATGATCGATCACCTTAGTCGAACTCTCCTTTCGATCCCCTTAATCTGGGATTCTTGGTTAAAGGATAAACAATGCCCTAGATAGATGTAATTGTTTGATCGTTCAGTACCTATATTTATAGCAGGCTTGTTAGTGTAACAATTCGTCATGCATTTTTTTATGCGACAAGCGTTGATGTTTACGTACATTTTTGGTTCCAGTCATCATGCTCAAAAGGACATTGGTGAAAAGATGAGGCGAGACGGAAATTTTCCCACAATTACTAATAAAATAGCCTGAAATTACCGAACTACTATAAATCGAGCATCTATTGGCAAGCTAGCTACTGTATAACAGTGATTTTAGAATATTTTCGTGGTAGATTCTACAAACTATTACGTAGGATAACATTTACACCTACAGTCTACAGTGAGAACAGCAAACAGACCCATGCCGCGTACGCAGGGCATGACCGACGGATTATAAACTAGATTTATTTTCTAAATAAAATCGTTATCACCACACCGGCACCGGGGCCCAGATCACTATCATGTAGGTAGGTAACGTGTGTAGGTGTGAGTGTGCGTCTGTCTGCAAGGACGTGTGTGTGCGTGTACCGTCGAGCAAACATCCAGCGCCATAAAGTTATACGAGGGTACACAGCGAGGCCCCGCTCCGTGCCGAGCCAAACCCGACCCTCCGCCCTGGCGATAGGGTGCAGTGGTGCCCGCAGCACCGTCCGCTGTTTGTTTGGCAGTAAGAGGCTTCACTCCTGATCGCTCGCGGCGCGGCTCGAGGCGTTTATATAATTATACTAACCAGAGTAATGAGTCCGTTCGATCTCCGTCAAAACTATGAACTTTACCTCATAATTTTACTAATATTGCGAAATTTTACTATGCCAGTGCCACGCGCCAGGCTCTATACAAAAACGCCGATTGATCCGCTGCGTAACAACAATATCTATATTATCTACATATTATGTTGCGCATAACTTCTGATGATGCCCACTACGCAGAGACAGTAATTACTGGCATAAGTACACAAGGCGACACATCAAGCTATACAAAACCAACATAAGCTGGCCGCGCGATGCTATACGTTTCTCGACCTACGCGCGGTCAGCTTATGTAGCTTAAGCAGCGGATCAATCGGCATTTTTGTGTGTGCAAACTTACTCTAAAAATAATAAAGAGTAGAGTAGTCATTTTTTTTTATTTATTTAATTAAAACAAAAATATACATTTAATCATACAAAGCCACCCCGCAAAAACCTAGGTTTGGTACCTACCTACTTCTGAGTGCTTCGAAACATCAAACTAAATAACTTTTACTATAATATGACCAAAATCAAAACAGTAAAAAAACAGCTGTTCCATAGAGAATGTCAATAGCTACACGATCAAAATTGTATGAAACAGCAATAATTTTTTTCGCAATGTAAAGTTAGTCCCGTAGTAAAAGTAGTTTAGATTCATGATCTTGAAGCACCCCGTTAAGTATTATGTAACGAATTTTGCACTCTGTATAAGTAGCTAAGCTGAAAATTTACTTCATAGCCACAAGAAGTTCCCGTAGGAAGTTAAAATTTGTCGCAATTGAATCTTTACGAGAACATTTAATTACCTACCCGCGTTCTTTCTCGTCTAGTAGGAACCATTCAGAAATTCTGAATCAGCTTAATCATAATAGTAAAGGGAAATTATTGCAGGCATTACGGACATCCTATCCTAAATATATCTGCCGCGGAGCGATCAATCTTCAGTTGTAGGTTAGCATCACACAGACCATGACGGAAACTTGACTAAAAACACAATAAGGCTACGTAAAGCTCATCGACCCGCGGCCGGCGCCTCGCGGGTCTCCCCGCGGTGCTTCCTTCCTGCGCCCGCGCCGCTCTTACCGATACTCTTCCGGCCGACACCGGCACCGCCTGTCTATGTTTACTTTGGGCGTCGTCGCATAGAAATGTTACAAATACACTTCAATTTTCACGACGCGAGCGATACGTCTTGTAACCGTTTATCTTGCAGATCGAGCATGGAGAACGTCCGGACGAGCGAGGAGCAGACGGAGCCGGAGGGGGCGGGGGAGGCGCTGCAGCTCGTCAAGACCGAGCAGCGCACCGACCTCGAGCAGCAGGGCACCCCGCCGGCGGGGCAGCAGGGGGCGCCGGGAGGCTCGCCGCCGCCACAGTCCCAGTCCGTGATCACGTCGCGGCGTGCGCTGCGCACCATCACCGCGGCCGGACACATCACGGAGGAGGGCGCGCCGGACGACGGCGTCAAGGACGAGCCCCCCGAGCCCCCCCCGCCCGACGACCAGCCGCCCCTGCCGCACTACGCCGAGCTCGAGGAGCCCCACGCGCACTACGAGGAGCGCCTGCGCCTCGCCGAGCAGGAGACCGCGCGCTACCTCGCCTTCAAGCAGGAGCCCTACCGCGCGCCCCGCCCGCCCCCGCCCCCGCAGTACGCGCGCGCGCCCTACCCGCGCTCCCTCGCCCTGCGCTACACGCCGGCGCCCGACGCCGCCTCCCACGCGCACGCGCACGCGCACTCGCACGAGCACGACGAACAGTTCGCGCACCGCGACAAGGAGCCGCAGTACGCGCAGGAGCAGGACGCGCGCCAGTACGCGGCCGCGCTCGGCGACCAGCAGGCGGCCTCCTCCGCGCTCGAGATGATCCAGGCGACGACGCTCGCCGACCAGCAGGCGGTCGGCGTCGCCTACCAGCAGGTCAAGTACGAGACGCGCACGGAGCCGGAGCCGCGCCCGACCACGTACGCGAGCCTGCAGCCGGTGACGTCGATGCACGGCGGGTACGCGTACGCCGGCCAGAGCCCGCAGTACAGCGCCGCGGCGTACGGCGCGTACCCCGGCGCCGGCAAGGAGCTGCTGACGCTGTACGGCGGTGCGGGGACGCCGGGCGCGGGCGCGGGGTCGCAGGGGGCGGGAGGCCCGCGCGGCGACGAGTCGCCCCCGGGGCAGCTGCTGTACCGCAGCGACCCCACGCTGTCCTCGTCCTCGCTGACGCCGCGCGGCGCGCACGTCGTGTACGGCTCCGTGGTGCCGCAGTCCCAGGCCGTGTACGAGGCCCCCGCCAGCCCCAACTCACAGCAGGTCAGCTATCTAACCCTTCGTGCTCAACCGTTCTAAGATCCATAGCACTGAGACCTATGTCCTGTATTGTATAATATGTTGCAGGTGACGCTGTACACGCACGGCAACGCGGTGCAGTACAAGGTCGGCGGGGAGCACTACCTGCCGACAGGGGGGGTGGAGTACGTGCCAGTGTCGGGTTACGAGGGGGGGCTACTGGTGGAGGGATACGCGACCTCGCAGGCCTGGCCCGGCCACCCCCTGCTGCCCATCGATGACGGTTTCGACCCTAGTGAGTGATCTACGTTCATGTTTTCATATCCAAATTCAAATATACAAGTACTCTTCAAGTAAGATCTTTTTTGATCATATTTTAATACTGATGAACTGCGTCAGACATGGCGGGTATGGGCGAGGTGAAGGAGTGCGTGAACTGTGCTGCGGCGACGACGCCGCTGTGGCGACGAGACGGCACGGGGCACTACCTGTGCAACGCGTGCGGACTGTACACCAGGATCAACGGCGTCAACCGGCCGCCGCTCAAGGGACAGAAGGCTAAGCCTCAGCAGGCCCTGGTGAGATAGCTCAAGTCCAACTATAGATACCTATAAATTGAATACATACGAACCATTCCCCACTAACCTTAACTTCGTTTCCTTCAGCCGACGAACGGGAACCGTCGCGTGGGCGTCACGTGTGCCAACTGCCGCACCTCCAACACGACGCTGTGGCGACGCAACAACAATGGCGAGCCCGTCTGCAACGCGTGCGGCCTCTACTACAAGCTGCACAACGTATGTCTCGTCCCTAGTATCTAGTAGATAAATGAATGAACCGGCGCAGATTGCAGTGTATCGGCACTACACGGTAGTGCCGGTGGAAGCGAAGCCGATTTAGCGGCCGGAGCCGGCCCGGTATCTAATCGGAGTCAGCGAGCAGTTATCGGGGAACTCCTCGGCAAATATTGGCCCTGTATAAAAAAATCAAAACACAGGGTCTCATCTAATCTCGCGAGATAAACGCGGGGCTACCGACTGATAGAGAATTATCATGCGACCACGAATATTCATAATGAGATAAATAATCTTTTATCAATTATCTCCCCGCGACTAGATACGCTTGTTTAAAGGATGATAGGAGCGCGTGGCGGCAGATTACGAGGAGTTCCCCCGTCCGGTGACTGTCCCTCTCACACGTGCTCTCCGTTCCGTACCTACAGGTGAACCGGCCGCTCAGCATGAAGAAGGACGGCATCCAGACGCGCAAGCGCAAGCCCAAGAGCATGGGCGGCGCGCACGGCGGCGTCGCGCGACCCGGCGGCACTCTGTCGGGTGAGTAGTGCGACCCGACCCGACCCGGCCCGACCCGACCAGACCCGGCCCGACCCGGCCCGACCCGGCTCGAGTACAGTAACGTGTGTGTGTCCGCAGCGGAGGGCCGGCCCCGCGCGCTGCCCGCGCTGTTCGCGGCGGTCGAGGCGGAGGCATTCCACGCGTAGGTACAGCCGGCCCGGACCTCTGTACGCACCGCTTCATTCCAGAGGTGCTCTCTCCGCAACTAACACTAATCCTGTAGCTAATTCTGTGCCAATCGACGACTTGATGTACTGTTTACTGAGCCGTATAACTATTTGGTTGTAACTCTGGTGTCGCGACGGCGTGTGTTTGCATGTGTCTTACGTTATCAGAAGGTTTGTGCGACGCTTTCGGCGCGGTACCTACGTGTAGTTTCACTCTCAGTGTGTGGACTAGGCACCCGATGAACAGGGAGACTCTATGATGCGCGTATGTTGCAGGGTACCAGCGCTAGAGCGGCTCTGTCGATATAAACTACGCGCAGGAGCAGGACACATCGACGCGACGCCGCGCCGCGCCGCGCCGCCTCGGCGACTGTGTCGTCGGTAACGAAACACAACTGTGCATATTAAAAAAGTCTCCATGAAGCATATATCAATGTTAAAATATGCAAAGTTGTACTTAATGGATCAATTCAGTGTACGATTATGTACGAGACAGCTAAAAACTGAAAAACGTGACCACCGTATAACCGTCTTGTTATGAACAGAGATTATAATAAAATTAAATTATATTTGCACATCGAGGTAAACTAAACATCTGTAACTGGTTGTTGGAACAAAGATGGCAAGATATTACAAACTGATTAGAAACAGAACCTAAAATAAAATTGAATTTTTTTATAAGAAATATAATATTTATTGCAAATATTTGTGTGTTGAACTGAATGTGTCCAGGTATTAAATTAAAGTCGATTCCTGCTGTGAAAATCTAACTTAAAGTTAACTAAATAACCATTGGCTATTGTTAAAGCGATTAAATTTAGAAATCCACTGTAGCTTTTCTATATTTTGTTCTGTAAATATATTAAATGATGTACCTACTTAATACGTCTACCGTGTCTCAAATCGCTTCTCAGTATGGAAACGTGGTTTAATTTAATTAGACTAATGTTAATGTAGTAGCAGCAAGTGGTATTATAATCTAAATGTTCCTGACAACAGTGATGTACCAAAAATGTTTCAAATTGTAGAGGGTAAGTTATTTATAGAATAGTTTTATAAAACTGATTGAGACGAATTTACTTAATGTTAAACATTACTTTAAGAATTTTGTAAAATGTTTGCGCGTGCGCGTGTGTGTGCCTGTGTGTGTGAGCGGTACGTATTTATGTTAGATAGATAAGATAAGGTGTATGTATGTAATGTAACATTTGTGTAAATATAAATTGGTGGAATAGATGACACGCAGTGATACGGTTGTTTATCTTGCCCGAACTACTCGCTCAGTACCTAGTGTACCTACCCAAGTACCTTACCTTACCTATAACTGCGCATGTCCTAATGCCACTCTACCTAAGTACGAGTTACCGAACGACACTTTGCCAAAATGCTTTGATTACAAATCGACACCAAAAAGACTATACAATAATATGTTTCTCTACTCAATAAGAAATTTACAAATAATCGTAAAATCTTAGAACAATTTGAAGATAATCGATAGCACTCAATAACGATACGTATCAAATGATTATTAATATTTTTTTCAAACATACAAACATAAAAACCCGACATGGCTTATTTGTACGGAAAGTAATATTTATTTTGCGGGACCCAGCTATTAAAAGTAACAAAAAACATTCTACTAGTTCAGGAGATATTATGAATTTGTTGATTCTTGTTCACTCTAAAGTATTTTGGTAAATTAGCTTAAATTTGCTGAGATTTTCGGTAACCAACAAACGGGTTTAATGGAGAACTGCACATACGCTTAACTTCTCCAGCGTATACTGTATGCAGATTTTCTCAAGATTTTTCCTTTACCGTTCGACAGCAGTCGGTAATCCGCATTAAGGACCCGTGGTGGATAAACGCCATGCAGATGCAGGCCTGTGCCCTGCAGTGGGACGTTATGGGCTGATGATGACGATGATGATAGCTTAAGTAGGTATAGTCTGATCAAAATTTCCACATTAAAACAAAACTATATTTCAAGCAGTGGTAAGAGATTAAGAGCTCCTTAAATAAAGATATTTAAAAAAGTGATTACGATTATAATGATTAGACTGATCGATACATCTTTAAACGAGTAGGTAAGTATATAAATGTGGTTTTTCATACTTCAGCCACAGAGTACTATAATTACTGTTCAGATATAATTATAGCAAACGCCAATCGCTGCTCGACTCAAATGATCAATGATTTTATATGTTACAACTGGTTGGACCCACAGAGAAAGAGAAAAAGTTGTTCAGTTTGATGGTCTGATCATCCCCTTAAAAAACCATCAGCGTATTAAGAAGGACCAATTCAAATCTAAATTGTTTATTCAAAATAATATCACTTACTGACGTTATTTTATAGCTCTACCATCGCGTCGGAAGGTGTTCTGTTGTAGAGAAGATGCGGCGAGAAACTCTACAACACACATCTTTTTTTACCTCAAAAATTGTAGCAGTTACCAGTTCAAACAGATTCAGGTAGATAGGTAAGGACGAGACAGTGCATTATTTACACATATTTGCTTGCTTTATTATATAATAAATAATCAGTCATGAAATTATCGTGATCACCCTAATTCAGCTCTGGTAGCTTCCACTTAAACCAATGATGTTTACGTAACATTATTATTTGGTTATAAGGGCTTGGTCGATGACCAAAAAGCTACTGCGACCTAGATAGATCTATTGTAGCTGTCACCCTAGTACGTAACATAATGCTCTATGAAATCGAAATAATCGAATTCCCCTACGTTTGGTAGTCTCTACAAATTATGACGAATTTTTTGTTCAGGTCGCGCCATCTATCGGCACCGCTCAGAACTACTTTCATATGCAACGTACATGTGTATTGTTTCTATCCGAGTGAGTATCAAAGAGCTCGCGATGCGTGTGTTTGTTTTTTAATGATAGTAAACATTTTATTAAACGGGTGATTGAGTAAACTAAAAATCTAAGTACGGTACATTATATATTACATTATGAGGAAAACAAGTAAAAGGTTTGATGTATCAAGAACAAGAAAGATAGACAAACAGTTTTGGCGCTGAAGCATATTGGTTGACTCGATGTTGTCGAGTTACCTACATATTTAAACAGATGGCGTTAGAGGTAATAAGTATTTTACATGTTTACCAGAGTTTACAACCAGTATTCAGTAAATAGAAATCGTTTTTGGCGCCGTTGGTTGGTTGAGGGTTAAAAACTTTTGGAGGGATCATTGCAGGGATGCAATATATTTTTCACCCCTCCGGGCGGAAAGCGTCAACTTTCGTCCCGCTGCTTTAGCCAAGTAGCCGCTATCCGCATCCGTCGAAAGATATGCAGTAAACAAGAAATCCTCAGATCACAGGATCGTTGCATGATGACCGTACTCAGTCACTCCCCCCCCCCCCCCTCCCCTACACACCTACATACGCACAGCATCATCATCATCATCATCAAACACACATACAGATATTCGTCTCATTTTTAAATATGTGTTTTAACATTAATTTTATTGCTTTAACTATCTTGTTTGATTCCCGCGATACAGGCGGTGCCTAGTGCAGAGGTCCAAGTAACAATATGCAATGTATCTTTGGCTGGCAAATAAATACTACTACTACTATTACTATGTATCTCTGTAAAAGACTTACTCACAGGCCGTAGCCCGGACCCGGAAGGCTTGCGTGGGGACACAGGTCCAACACGTTGAGGCCCCTTTGAGGCACTTTTATCTAATTGCGATGGGATGCACCAACCGTGGTCTATCTCTGAATGCATTATGCAAATGCACCAAAAGACATATCACTTTCGGTGCATTGTAGAAAGAACAGCAAACTTATAGGGTTATCGGGGGTGAACTGGGCGGGCCGGAAAATCTGGGTTATTGCGGAGAGACTCGGGACGCCTGCGCCTGCGCCTGCCGTAACAAATGTCTCTGGTTTGTCAAAAATGGCACTATTACTATTACTATAACATGTTTGTTATTACATGAGATCTGAGACATTTCTTACTTTCCTGCTCTCGCTCTCGGCGTGTAATCTACTATTATTTCAGACATTTTAATTCCTTTGTTTTTAGACACATTCGAATACGAAGAGTCCAGATTATATAATATAATAAGAGTAGAATATAATCTCATTTAGTTATAATCAATGATTTGTTGTTTGTGTTGTAGATAGCCTATACATTACATTATTGTAATACAACCTCTTTTGCCAATAGTGGCTGAACTCTCTTTCACTACTTACTTTCAAATACTTTGTAAGCTCTAACTTATCCATAGATTACTCAATATGTAGATATTCTTTGCAAAATGAAAGTTTAAGTCAGGTATGAGAATTCATTCAAATAGTCAAATAATTAATTAGGTAGAGAACTTAGGTAATTATTATATCAATTGAAAATAAAACGACTTATCAAATCACGTGGCTGTAGACAGGTATCATGGACATTCAGCCTACTGCTATCTCAAGAGATTTAAACACAAATTAAAAGAAAATATTTTTTTGTGTGAAAATGCATTTTCTCAGGGATGAAATCTCTAGATTAGAATATCTAGATTAAGTTGGAAGACACCGGGCAAAGCTTGATCCTTTCAGGTACTCTAAACAACTATATGTATGTGTGTGTTGTGTTAAACATTGAAATGAATCTTCCGACGAGCGACGACCCCTCCCCAGCTACTGTTGGTTTAATTTCAAACATAAGTGTGTTGAAGAGAAGGTACCTACCTGGCCGCATCATCTCTACAACGGAACACCTTCAGACACGGTGGTAGAGTCCACAGAACATTATAAGAGGGTTTAGAAGTGCAAAGTAGGCATGGAACGTGTCGCCAAAGGTTATGCAATGAAAAAATTTTGACACCAGGGCGCTGCCCACACGATAAGAAGAAGATGCAATGATTTGCATAACACCATAAAGCGCGTGGCGTGGTGCGAGCGAGAGGGCATGAGTAATTGTAGCAGCGTGAGCGGGAAGACAAGTGGCGACCGCCGTCTCCGAGGCATAAGCGTTACTTTGCATTTCTAACCCCTCTTATAATGTTCTGTAGTAGAGTCAATAAAATGACGCTATAAATTATCTTTCTGATTATAATGTCGAAATCAAAATTATGATTTTTAATAACATCGAAGGATAGTAGCATGCTAACATGATTTCTCTACATGCGCGCGACTCGGCATTTTGCTACATGTCGCGGCATGCGCGGCTTTCGCAATCCGAAAAGCGCGGGAACAGGTTATTTTCTATGCAGCGAAGTCGCGTCGCGCGCGTGTAGAGAAATCATACTACACGAACAGAAGTTACGAAAAAATAAATAAAATCATATTCCCATATAAAAGACATTAACGAGACCGTCTGTTTTTGTAGACTATATGACTGTGTGTAAATACATAACTATATCTTTGAAATAAAACCGCCTTAAAAATAACTAAAAAGTTAAAAAATAATATAACAGCAGATGACTTTTTCGTTCGCATCATAAGAACATTAATTTGTTTTATCGAAGTCGCTGTCAAGACGGTGCGATTCGCGACAGAGCTGGTATTCGTTTTTTGGCTTGGCTTGACACCGACTTCTATAAAACAAATTAATGTTCTTATGATGCGAACGAAAAAGTCATCGGCTGCAATATTATTTTTTAACTTTTTAGGATTTTTTAAGGCGGTTTTAATTTTTTGTTAAAATTTTGTTTATTTCGATTTTTAAAGGTTCCCCTTGATTTCTCTGAGATGCCATCATCCGATCCTGGTTTCCTTCATAGTACTTACCCTTAGAATATCTTCTTTTCAACAAAAAAAGAATCATCAAAATCGGTTCATAAACGACGAAGTTATCCGCGAATACGGTCGAATTGAGAAACCTCCTCCTTTTTTGAAGTCGTTTAAAAAAGAAACAATTTTTTTTTATTTGAGTCTCCTCTTTTGAACCTCCTTGTCTTTGTGTATTGTTTGTGTCGTTGTTGTATGTATGGTTTTCATAATAAAAGGGATCATTACTATGTATGTGGCTGAAAGAGTTGTTTATTTTATTTAACTATGTTTGGTGTGTTGGTTCATAAACTGAAAGTGTGTTTGTATGTCGTTAGCTAATACAATGGAAGCAATACAGATTGAACTTGCAAGTAGCTCCAGGAGGCAAGAGAGTGGTGGAGGTCGACATCGATCCGTTCCGAGAATAGTTATGACATATAACACGTTGTTAAATTATTTTTCGCATTAGTAAAGCAACAACTTTTGCACCTAGGTACTTTGAGATGCCTTTCATTGTTCACTAAATTGTAATAAATAATTGTATTAATTAATCAATCAATCAATCAACATTATTTATAATACACATGTAGAATAAAGTCCAAACTAAACATCAACAGCATCAAGTTTGTCGAGTTTTTGTTGCTGTAAATTAAAAATGAATTAGTAAACTTTGACTCAAAGGAGACTGGGCGAAAGTGGTTTATGAACTAATAGCGATTCGGTTTTTGTGTTTGTGTTGGGAAACCTCAACTACACCAATGTGCAAAGGGACATGAAAATATAACCAGGCAGTTTTTAGAAAATGCACATTTTTTTTTGCTATGAGTGAAAGGGGTCTATGAAGCAATAGCGATACCTACAGCTTAGATTTTGGTATTGAGAAACCTCTATTTTACCTTTGTGCCCACTTCATACATATTTGTTCAGTTTCCTTTATCATTTTTTATTCTTACTAGTACAGTCATAAATACCATATTATTTACCTAGATCTTATATCGGTCGATGATCGGGAATTTATACAAAGGCCCTTTGATCAGTTACTCGAATTTAAAGAAGTTTATAATTAAGCTGAAGTGAACCATTTTAACGGGTTCTTGCAGCGTTTTTTATTGGTTTTGGAGTTCCCGATATTTCTGCAGTGTTATAACTGCCAACTGCTTTTAATGCATGATTACCAGAGACGGTAAATGTCAGAGTGATATTGAGAGAAGAATGAAAGCAAGAAATTGGGTAAATGGAGCTCTGAATTCCTTTGTGAAAAGCCAACACGTGTCCAAAAAGGCACGGATGGCAGTTCATAATGGAGTGTTAGTCCCGACATTGATGTATGAAAGTGAATCTTGAGTATGGCAGAAGACGCATGAACGTAGGATTAACGCAGTGGAAATGCGCTCATTGAGAAGTATGTGTGGTGTGACTGTGATGGACAAATTGAAAAATAGTTTTATTAGAGAACATTGTGGTTTGAAAGAGGATGCAGTGACAAAAATAGAGAAAGGTATGTTGAGATGGTTTGGTCATGTGGAAAGAATGGATGAGAGCAGATTGACAAGGGCAATCTATAAGGCAAGCGTAAGTGGAAATGTTGGAAGGGGACGGCCTAGACGTACATTTATGAACCAAATTGGCGACGTGCTTAAAAAGGGCCAGGTCAGATCTACCCGAAACCGACGAGCATGCATGAAAGGACTTATGAATGTGAAGGAAACTAGAGAGGTATGTTAGGATCATAGCAGGTAGCGTTCCATTGTCTCTGCCTACCCCAGTGGGAGGCAGGCGTGAGAATATATATGTATGTATATGTCAAAAATTAAAAGTAGCACTAATAAAAAAGATTTCAATTTAGGATTTACCTACTGGTATAAACTCACGACTATCATCCCTACCGCACAGAGTGGTCAGAAACATTGCTTCAACTATTAGTTGTCTGTCATGCAGTTGTAATAGTAGGTACCTAGTTGTAACAATGCACAGTTTAGCATATTGAAGGTTTGCAAGATAAAATTACGTAAAGCGGCGATGTGGCTAGAAATATACCTACTGCTCACCAAACCCTAGACCTAGAGTTTGTTACCAAGTAAAGGTAGTATGACGTAGCACCCACAAGAAGAAATGAGGTGGTCCATTCCAAGCCGGATGCTAACCTAAAATTAAATTATTTTATTTCATTTCGAATTAATTAATGTATGATTTCAGCTTTAATTGTATGAAAACAACAGCTGTAGCAGTTAGTTGTTGAATATATGAATTGAATTGAAGTGATGTTCTCCTTGACGTATCCGTCAACGGCGACACCCTGGACACTATCTCAGTAGAGTGGGCTCGGATGTGACTAGCGAACCCAATTGCACGTAACAGTAACAGTAAAGTTCAAGATAAGATACAGTTTTTAAGTATCCCGATCAAAAGTAGGTCTAAAACAAACGCAAAAGTACATAGTAACAAAAGTACGTCACAGACTGTGAGGAAGGGCGTCATAACGCGCGGTAGACATCGGATGAGACAGGAGACAGTAGACAACAGACAAGACAGTGCAAGTGCAATCAGCGCGGCGACTCATTAGCGAGCCGCACTCGTCCGCGACGGACGACGGACGGGCGCGGACGGCAGCGGATTGATATATTACATGTACACACGTATCGGCTAAATTGTTAGATCGATAAGTGGGCGGACGACGTGCCAGCCGAGCTGGACAACTGCCTACTGAAACACGTTCAACAAACCACTCCATAATTGACGCATGAAGGTGCAATATGCCAATATCTTATTTACCAGTTAAGACCCTTTAACGTTGCCCTTTCTACTGAACAATAAATTGTAAAGGGAGACGGACAATTAGCACTGCATTGGAAATTGAAGTTTATCTCCAGGTAACAGAGCTGGGATCGCGCCGTGAGTAAGGTGGTGGTTGTATCATGTGGTCGCGAGCTCCGGGTGGCTCGGAGCTAATGTGTAACCGATGTCGGCGCACTAATGCGGCCGGCGGGCGCCGGCGCCGCCTAAAACAAAAATCTACAACATTCCTGTGTTTAGGCCGCGAGCCTTTATTCCTTTTTTATCGGATCATGAAATAATAGAATCAGTAAAAAGCGGCCGCGAGTGTCGCGACAGTGCGGTGCCGATGCCGAGGTCCGGCGAGGCACATGCGCGGGGCGAGGCGCCTCTTATCGGCAACTGTCACATTTATAAAACATTCGTAGGGACGTCAAATGAACTCGGTCCTCTTAAATAATGGTTAACTTATGCAGGACCCATGGTCAAAATAAATGTCTTTAGAAGGTCTTATATCACCTTCCTCTTACAAGTACCATACCAAGTAACCGCGTTATTGAAATACTTACTGTAGATAGAGTTTATAAATACCTACCCATAGAAAACAAAAAAACGGATGAAAGTGAATAATTACTCAACAGTAATTATCATACTTACCTATTTCAGATCGCGAACTAATGCATGTCTTCAATAGTTACATTGAATTGAACCATCATTTCCCGCGACGCACATCGACGCAAAATTTCCCCTTGAAGTGCACTTCAATAGTAACTGACGTATTGAGTATTCGGTATCGACGATGCAGTTAATTGTTTGAGTAACGTTTATTAAAACGTACCTACATACATAATGCACCTAATTATGTTGACTACCTGTGCCTACAATGGAGTTAGTGAGGAAAAAGGGGCATCCAATATGTAGGTGTTATGCATTGTAATACAATTTATAAATACAGCTTCTACATTACCTAAAGTACATTACATTCCTATTACCTAAAGTAGGTACCTACGTACCTACTCACATCCCATGTGGGTACCACTACTACTAGAAACTACGGCGCTATACATGTTACGATTGTGACTAAATTGTTTGGCGTCATCCACTACTCTACACCCTTGTAAGCATCACTTCAGTAAATTAAGGAAAGTTGTCCTTTGTAAGCATCATTTCTGACGATTGAAGGAGGCTGCCCTTGTATGCATCACTTCTGTCTTGAGGGCCTTCGTAAGCTTCACTTCTCCAACCGACATGAGTAGGTATTCATGTCGGTGGAGTATTGTCCAATCCGGTCTCCTCTGTAAATTCCTTGACTTCCTGAAACGACACAACACTAACGCACACGGTAGATACCTACAGTAGGTTGTATTGTCTATTTAATAAAGGAAAATATATAAACTGATTAGATAAATGCATTCCTATGATGATACATAATCTAAAACGGGGCCGCTCTAAAGATGTTGAAGCGACCTTTACCCTTCAAAAGCGGGCAGTTAGAGTCATTTATAAAATGCGTTGTATAGATTTTTTTAAAGATATCAGTATTTTGAATTTCTACAGTCAATATATTTATGAAAATTATTCGAAAAACGTTCGTAATTACTAATTCCTCAGTAAAGTCAAAACATCTTTCAAGGGGCACTGTATACGCTTTTATTATAATAAGAATACCAGAGATACACATACACACACACACACACATTACACTACTGTCTACACTTGCCAGACAAAAAGTATTAAGTCGCACATGTTAAACAAATCCTCTGCAAAAAATGTTACTATAGACTCGATGATTATATGAATGACCAAAATTACTTGACAATGTTACACTATGTAATATAATAATCTATTTCGTATGTTTTGCTTTTATTTGTTTAAAATATGTGTGTAGAATTTCGGAACACCTTCTGACACCAAAATGACGTCAGAAAACCCTCTAATGATTATTTTTAATACAAAATGTTGAGTTTGAGTTGGGTTGGGAACAGACACAGTAGGTAGGTACCTACAGTAGGTTGTATTGTATTGTCTAATTAATAAAGGAAAAGTTGTTAACTGAATAGATAATGCATTCCTATGATAATTCCTACTACACATAAAAATAGGTGAAACGTGGATGTTCAGAGTTTTCAGAATATCTCTGACTACCCCTCGGGAAATAATTATAGTCGTATATTCCTCGCATATATGCTTTTATGCTTACATAAAAATACATAATCTTAAAGATGAATTAAGGGTTAAACATTTTTTAAATAAACCTAAAATCAAGTCAAGTACCTACCTACAAACATAGAAACCAAACGAATAAATGCACAGAACTAGGTATTTCAATGTCACACGCA
This sequence comes from Agonopterix arenella, assembly GCA_927399405.1. Taxonomy (NCBI): domain Eukaryota; kingdom Metazoa; phylum Arthropoda; class Insecta; order Lepidoptera; family Depressariidae; genus Agonopterix; species Agonopterix arenella. The sequence goes on along the minus strand of OV656692.1, from coordinate 21,389,356 downwards.
AAACAACCACGCGTCACGTTTCACACGGAGAGGAGAGAGTTCATAATTTCGCGAACATCATTTACCGCGAAATGTTCGACCATGTCATTGACAATAGCCAAGTAGATAATGCACACTAATAACAGAACAAAGCCGCGGGTACTTGTCTTTCGTCCACAAAGATAACAACCTCGTCTTTCAAGCAGAGAGCGGGCGATTCGATTCCAACCTGGATCATTCAGTACCAACGCGTTTTTATTAGGGACTTTTCTTACTGAAAATCGCGTTCACGATCTATCATGGAAAGAATCTGTATACATGGTGTAATTGACAGCTTTAGCAAATACTTAAACGGTAAACACAGATCATCAAACTGAACAACGTTCACTATGGAGCCTACCTCAGGAAACGCTAAAAAATCAGCTGTCCCGTACAAAAATGTTGACCTACCTGACTAAAATGTATGGGACACCTGATTTTTTCCTCCACTCCAGTGAAAGTTGTTCAATTTGATGGTCTGAGTTCACCGTTTCAGTATTTGCTAGGCTGTCACTTACACCCTGTATAGTATGAATGATTAGAAACGATATTCCAGATATTCATTCGATTTCACATAGTACTGTTATCGGAAATGTGGTTTTTGGCGTACCCTGACAATGTCTGAAGGAATTAGAAGCTACTAATTCCTTCAGACATTGTCAACATCTGTGTTGCCCTAACCATGTGGCTCTGGTAGCAGCCATAGCCACAGCACCTGACATCACCTCACACCTCATCAGTAAGTATCTATTTGTCGTTACTGCACATGAGGGAGGGTAAGGACTAAGGACGAGATAGAGCGTATGTGGTGTTGTAAATAAGTATATAAAGGATTCAGGACTTCAAGGATTTCAAGGTGGCGTCTGTAAATTAAAAAAGAGACGATGAATAATCAATTTACAATAATGGTATCGAATGAAAGCTTTTGAAGAGCAGTTTCCAAATATTTATATATTATAGCACTTTTCTGCTACCATTTTGACACAAGACTAAAAAGTACGAAATAAACTTTAATATTAAGAAAAACAAAAAACCCGAGTCCATAAAAAATTATTTAACTGAAAAGAGAAAAACAAGCTCTTTTAATCAGCTAAACAAATATAATTTGAATGTTATTAGGTAGGTATTGCAGGCGGGGACAAACCAAACACCAACACTTAGGTATGTTTTGTAATGTTGCTTTGTCCCCGTTTGCAATACGTAGGTATAGCTAATAATATTCAAATCATATTTTCTTAGCTGATTAATGATTGTAGAGCTTGTTATTCTCTTTTTAACATATCTGCTCGTAAAGTGGCTCTTATTGCACCGCTTTTAGATACATAATGCAGCTTATAGATCACGCGTGCGAAAATGATTACACTATCGCACAAGTGCGGTAATGTGACTTTTTTTCTATAGTTTGTTTTTAAATCTCAGCAAAGAGTTTTTATGTAAAAAAAAACTTTTTTTCTGTATAAATTTAATCTGTTTTAGTTAAAATATTAGAAATAAACACTTCATTTCATCAAACAATTTATTTTTGTTATTAGTATTATTGTTATATTTTTGTCGGTTAAAGTCTTTGCCTCATCGTCGACCAGCGCGCGCATAGCTAACTCAACCAAAGGCACTGAACGCAAAAAAAAGAAGCCCAGCGCCATTTTCCACAAATATTTATCTAAAATTGTTGTATTTTACGAAATTCTATTACTTTTTCCTCGCGAGTATATTGAAAAACGTCGTATGAAACGCGTGAGCGTTGGTCTCTCGCCTGGCGGCTCGTGCTGCAATCCCACCTCAGTGTAATGATCAACTTTGCTCACTTGTATCTTAATGTACTATTTCAGTTAATATTTTTTTTTATTTGGTAGAGTCTCTAGTTAGTCTGTGTTAGTCTTAACAAAATTTTAAGGGTGTATTCGGACAATGAAACCAAACAACTTTCCCTAAGGAAATACGATGAAAAATTGTTAGACCTCCCATAGCAAATCGATCGACTTATCCGCACTTTTGTTTGAGACATCCAAATATTTTTCTCTTTTTTCGACCCATATTCCTCAGGGAGAGTTGTTTAATTTCTTTATTTGAATACACCCTTTAAATATTGTTAGTAATTAAAAACTAGAGATGTAATACCTACTTCATGTGATAGTTAGGTAGGTAGGTATATACCACACCGTACTGACACGCCCTGCATACGGGCGTTATTGTACCTGGTAGGTATATCTAACAAAAAGGTCAAAGTATTCCACATCACTATGGTGGTCGTGTCGTAGCCACGAGGCGGCGGCGGCGCCGGCGGCGGGTTCTAGACAGAAGCAGTTGTTCCTGACTACAATAAAGGGATTACGATTCGTTATTTAAAAAGTTTAGTTAATTAGTTTCTTGGAACAACAAGGCGAGGAACGTTCTCACGGTACCACTGGGAGAACTTTTTTACATATAGGTAATTTGCTAGTGAACGCTGTCAATATTTTGTTAAAACTAGCATTAACTTCTTTATGTAAGTAGGTACCTTATTATGTATGTGGTATGGAAATAACGGTAGCTTAACAATTCTAGTGCAATTTTAATTGTTATACCTACTAGGTACTTATTCATGTTACTTTTATTGATAATTAGATAAAGATAAGCCGAGTAATATGTAGGTATTCTAATTAAAAACAAAAAAAAATACTTTTCATATTATTAGTTTTAGTTAAAATAATGTGATTCGAATCAAAACAATCAAAGTAAAGATTATCGTAAAGAACCATGGCAGATTTGGACCCAGTTATTTATTACGAACACTAAAGGCCCTGCAGGACCGCGGACATAATTATTATAAACAGAAAAAAATTTGCCCTTTATTTTTTAATTTTCACATCTCTAGAAGTCCGGAATCAAAAGTAGAAATTACTAGTAAAATCATAGAGAAATAGTAAAATAGACAAATCATCCAAAAAGTAGTAGCAAAACGCAACCATGCATGACCATGACAGCAAAGACCAAGCAAAGACTTCTAATAGAAGCTATTTTCATCGAATATTTAATTTTATTACTGTGGTATTTTTTGTCGTTACGGAACGTATTTGGGTTGGTTGAACTGCAAGTGTGTATGATTTCGTTTTCTTCAATTATCACAATACTGTATGACCAACTGCCTCCGTAGTCTTATGGTTAAGAGCATTGGGTCTCGACACGGAGGTCGTGGGTTCGATTCCCACGGAGGACATTTAGTGATATGTCACTTTGTGCGTTTTTCCCCAGTTGGTTAGGACATTGCAGGCTGAATCACCTGATTGTCTGAAAAGAAAAATGATTCCGTGCTTCGGGTGGCACGTTAAGCCGTTGGCCTCGGCTACTATCTCTGGTGGTAGTAGTCGTTACATAAAAACCACGTCAGAAGCCGCAAGGCGGTCTGAAAAAACTCTGACACCAGGGCTCTGCCCACACGATAAGAAAGAAATTAAAATAAACATAATCAATGCGTAGAAGATTGAATGGACTATATAGTAAGAAAGTTTATGAGTTTCACACACTTCATACAAAAGGTATCATAAGGAGAAATTCCTTTCCCCCAACTTCTACACGTTACAACGAATTTACTTTATTTTTGTTAGTTTTTTTTCACTCTACACGTATTACTAAGTTTCATTGATGTACTCCCTCCCTCTGAGGGACCCTCTAAGAGGGAGACCGAAAAAACAGGCATTCTGCCTTTCTTGTTTGGAGCTCGACTTGCTCGCCATATCTTTTTATCAGTTACTGTCACGACATAGGAAATAATTGTGTATTATTTCAAATATAAAGAGATTCGCCATCAGTGACGCAGCTAGTTCATAGCATTCAGCAGAGGCGTGATGACGTCATTTAATGAGGAGACTGATGCAGCAATCAGTCTGATAGTAGGTAGGTAGGTCCTTCTCTATATACCTAGTATCTACTAAATTAGAGCTACAGGTAATACGTCTACTAACGAACTACTCTCTATTAAACATATTAGAGTCCTCCCCCGGGCTCGCTAGACTTTATTGTCTAGTGTTGTGAATGGTCGCCGCTGTTGATCCTAGCTTACAGGAGTTACAGCGCCAGCGGTGGGAATGTGTGGTGGGCCTATGCCCGATAAACAAACTACTCTCTATCTCGCTAGCTACAAATTCGATGTGGTCTACTCTTACGCCACAGGTTATAATTATGTATATTAGCTTTTGCCCGCCATTACACTCATGCCATGTCATTACAGCAGTATATCCTATTCCAGACCACATTCTATTTTGTATTCCAAATTTCATTTCAATCCATTCAGCCGCTTATGTGTGATTGAGTCACAATCATCCAACCATACAAACGTCCAACCATCGACACAAACTTTCATCCAGTAGGAGTAGGATATTGGGTAAGGACTTCAGTAAAGGTCCCTACAAAATTAATTTTATAACATACTCCTTCCCAATACATATTAATTCACGATCATATCCCTTTCAGGGTGGTCAGAAACATTGCTACAAACAAAAACAAGACCTTTTAATTTCATTTGTAGCTATAAGATAGAAAACTTTATTTTTGACCAACCGGGATCACAATGTCGTTTTGTAAGCTTATTGCTTATTGCCATATTAACTTCAAGCCTATATTTTAAAAGCTTCGGGACTTTCAGATTGGAGAGACGCGTGACTACAAAAGAAGTCTTATCCCCATCCCCTATTCAGCTCGTGCGACACCTATGGAACAAGGTGCGTTGTGACCTATGTCCTATCTACAGGGTGAAATTGATATCATTAGCAGTTTACCCATCAAACTGAATAACTTTCACTATGGGTCAAATGGGCAAAAAAAAATCAGCTGCAACGCCTACTTGACTCAAATGTATGCAACAGCAGATTTTGTTGTTGCTCCGATCGGTTTGCTCCCATAGTATAAGTTGTTCAGTTTGATGGGTAGACTCTTAGTTTAAAAGGATGCTAACGATATCAATTTCACCCTGTATAGGACACCTACTTTTAAAAGAGGTCCGTGACTGACTGAATAATAACGCACAGCTTAAACCGCTGAAGATAAAATTGTCCATACCTCCTATACCTAAACAGGTTAATAATAAGTAAGATTAACTTTTCCAAAACAATAACAGCTCTAATAACAGCTCTATCCGACGAAAAATGCTCGACCGATTGAAATGAAACTTTGGTGGGTTGTTGTGCACACGCCGGAAAAAAGGGATATTTCAAAGCATTCCAGGCACGAGCTAATTTTGAATGGGTATATATTATTTCAGGTTTTACTTAATTATTTCGAAATATTCCAACGTTTAACACACATTCGGCAAAGTTTCTGTCTAACACCGATTACTAGTAGGTAGGTATTATGAGGCATGTTAGGAATATGGCCACTCTTTTTTTTCCGAACTAGGTATAACCGAACTTGAGTAAAACGATAATTCAGAGTGGCGCCCCGAGTGACCATATTCAGTGAATTTTTGAGCTTAAATCTATTGATTTTTTTATACTGAAGTTTTGGATATTATTCATACTAATTGCTACTTTTAACGATTTTCTCTACATAATTGGAAATGGAGGAGACAGGCGGGAGGTGAGGTGCGCGGGCGGAGGACGAGGGCCACTCGCTCGTAAACAAAAACGCAGCACTAATTCCATTAGGACCCGAAACTAACCCCGCAATAAATCCTACCGAGGCGCCCATTACTAACCACCCCCCTCTCGCCCCACCGCACCCCGCAACCAGTCCGCCCCTCGCGGGTACGAGCGCTATGATTTCCAAACACGTCACGATTTCAAGTTACTTTTCCACGTGATTTGACTGAACGCTAACGAAGCTCATTGTTCATGAAAATTTACTTAATTTTCCTGGAGTGGAAAGCTGTCCGGTCGGTGGGGGTGGGGGTGGGCGGGGCGTGCGCTGGCCCCGCCCCGGCGCGCGCTCGCCGCCCCCCGCCCCGCGCGCCGCCGGCACCCGGCAGTGCTCCCGCGCACCTCGCCTGAGACACACGCGCTGCTCTCCGCAATCTGATTACACATCAGCGTTGAGATATTGTTAAGTGCATAGTGACTCTGTGATAGTTGATATCTGCTGTTTGTAGGTACTTGTGTTCGTCACTGTTCTTAGTTTTGCTGTATTGTGGAGTGTCGACGTCAGCAGATAGACTCAGTAAGTGTTTGTTATTTATATTTATTTCATTTAGCTATAAATAATGTAAGTACAGGTCAAAGTTAACAATGTTTCTTAATGAACTACATAAAGTGTATATCTATGAAACAGAAGGATATTAGGTATAATGTGTTTTGTTTAGAAATAACAGGATGATCATCCTACTACCGTCATTAACTGTAATAGTTTGTTTACCTACAAATTTCTGACATTTTGACTAAGCACATAATTAAGACGAGTAGGCAAGTAGTTAAGGTTAGGGCCTATATTGAATATTATCTAGATATAATATTGTAGCACTAAAGTATGCACTAGCACTTGTAGCCAAGAAATGAAAATTTGTAACGCTAAACATACCTAACAATAACATAACACAGCCTAAATATAATGTATTCGTACACCGAGAATATACAATAAAGACGCTAATTAGTCCATTTAAAGAAACGAAGTTTAGTCGTAGGTTCAATATTAACCAATTAAAGCCAATGATCATTTTTCCAGAAACAAGCTAGAAACTATTCTCTATGTTTATAATGAGTCAGATTTTCGTTAAAATATACAGTTTCAATGCTAGGATTAATTTCAGATTTGTATGGAGATCTTTGAGGCACATACCTACGAAAAGCGGACTCATAACAAGCCTAGAGAATTAGTTAATCTAATAAAAACCAATAACTTCTTTTTTCTTATTGGTTATTATTAAAAATATAACCAGACATCGTTTGTATGGAGTGGACTCCGAATTGTATTGCCTTAATTAAATCATCTTTACTTAGTCTTTATTAGTTCAGTCGACTGAACAACCGAGAAAAAAAAGTCTCACTAGTTCAGTGAACTGAACTGGACAACTGAACTAGTGGAAACACAGATTGTGGGAATAAACGGGAATAAATGGCATACAGCCTTTTATTGCCGATAAAGATTATTTACTTCATTTGCAACCCATTATAGGTTCCAACATCATAATCATAACAAATATGAAATGAAATGCATGAATTACAAGGATACAAAAAGCGGCTTTATCACGAATACCGATTTCTTCTAAACAACCATTACCTACGTCGAAAAACTCTTTAATGAGATAAATGTCTTTAATCACAAACTACGAAAATTTAAACTGGATAAAAATAAGGCAATATGTAAGATATTATATTTAACTAAAATTATGATCAATCCCCTTTTGGGGTTGATAAAAACATTTGCCTTTTTATGTTTTTAACTAATTACATTTGTAGCAATGACATTCTATGGGACTCACCACGTCAGACTATAACAGAACCAAAAAATGGCACATGTCTCTAATGTCACCTTTGTATGCATCAGTTATGTCCAGCTATCATACATTGCCGCTGACATTATTCCAGTCCTTTCAAATCTTTCAAATGTATTGGGTCACAAAACAGTAATGTTCTATCACGGACTTTTCCGTTTGACCACCACAAAGCTCATTTTTGCTTGCATACTTAAAAATAAAAGCTCTGTCCCGAAAAGATAGTACAACAATTAAACATAACTTAGCGGTCCCGTTAATAGCGCACTGATGCGAAGTCCTTGTGTATATAAGGTCTAACAAAAGTAGGTGAAACTATTTTAAGGGGATGATCAGACCATCAAACTGAACAACTTTCTTTATGGGACCAATATCGAAATCGCAAAAAACAATCTGCTGTCCCATACATTTAGGTCGAGTAGGTTTGTATGGAACAGCTGTTTTTTTCGCGATTTCGATATTGGTCCCATAAAGAAAGTTGTTCAGTTTGATGGTCTGATCATCCCCTTAAAATAGTTTCACCTGATTTTGTTAGACCTTATAGAATGTTTTTGACTTGAACCAAAGTTAACCTTTGGCATATATTTCTACCACTTGACATGCCTTTCTAACCTAAAAAAAACTGCGTCAAGTGGTGACATGTGTCTGTTCTTTGTACACATGCACGGGAGACGTTCAAAACATTAACCTACGAATAGTAGTAATATAATAGTAGTGTCACTTTTAACGATCTCGAATTAAACACCTTTATACTTCCTTTATTAAATCCTTCAATTACTAAGTATCTAATTAAAAACAACATAGTCAAAAAAAGCTCCGAAAAATTTCAAAATTTAAATACCTAGCACTCAAATTAGAAACTTTGGATTATTTTAAGTTTAAACATTTTGCCCATGCACTCGTTTTACTGAGGCTATAATAGATGTAACTTTGAAGGTTGTAACTTGATTGTGATCCCACATTACCTTGTAAAGGGACCGTGGTGATACATGCTCGTAAACCACCGACAGAAATGTGTGAAATGCATCCTATTTCCCAAATATTTGATTGATACATAATTTAATATTTTGTAATTAATATCGGAATGCACAATGTATTGCGCCACCCCGTCCATAATCAAACATGTCAATGCTGACAAATATTTGCTAAGTTTTTAAATGAGATTGTGCATCTAGTTTTGTACCAATTACTTAGCTGTAGTGATCGAAGCTTAAATCTGAGAAATTCTTTATACTAGAACTACTAATTAATGGCTCACTGAGGTAAAAGTGAACACGCTACATAACTAAACATAATGAATACAACACAACATTATACCAAAAGAAAGGAAACTCATTGATGCTCGACGGGATCTAAGTGCCAATAAATTATCTAATTAATTAAGCACAGTACACCCCCGCCCCGCGCCCGCCCGCCTCGCACCTCCCCCCTCTGTCGCCCGGCCTGCCCCGACGACGGCGAGACGGTAACAAAAACAGTTCCGCACAATTACACTCCGCAGGCCGGCACAGGCGCAGCACAGCCGCCCGACTGGAAAGTGTGGATAGTTTATAACTCGGTTAATATTCACACACTGCAGTGGATGAATGCAATAAATATATCACTGTCTGTCTGTCAGTCTGTGGCTTGACTAGACGTAGAATTGCAATTAAACTGTTTTCTAGACGACTAGTTGCTGTTGACTTTGACGATGGCCTCCGATTTGAAGGCAATTATTATTTACCTACCTACTATTCACTTTTCGATGCGATATGTTTATTATATTTATTTTTAATATAATATTCTTTTTAACAAGCTTTTCGTATACCTGCGACATGTTTTATAAATTTTCTGTTTGGTAATCTTTAAAATTAGTATCCAAAGTTACGCAACACCAAACACCATTTATAAATAAGTTTATAGAATAACGAGCGTTAACCCGCGACTTCGTCCGCACAAATTATATACCAGATTTTAAGTCAGATCATAAGCTATCAAACAAAAAAAGTTTCATCAAAATCGGTTCAGTACTTTTTGCGTGATACTCGTTCAAACAAACAAACACACAAACAAACAGACAGACAAAAAATCCAAAAATTAGTGAAATGGAATCAGGGACACCTAAAAACCATATCGTAACTTTTTTTTGTTAATATCTTCAATGTACAGACAAACTACCTGTTACAGTTTTATAATAGTACGAGCGTTAACCCGCGACTTCGTCCGCACAAATTATATACCAGATTTTAAGTCAGATCATAAGCTATCAAACAAAAAGTTTCATCAAAATCGGTTCAGTACTTTTTGCGTGATACTCGTTCAAACAAACAAACAAACAAACACACAAACAAACAGACAGACAAAAAATCCAAAAATTAGTGAAATGGAATCAGGGACACCTAAAAACCATATCGTAACTTTTTTTTTGTTAATATCTTCAATGTACAGACAAACTACCTGTTACAGTTTTATAATAGTATAGATGAAATATCCAAAACCTAAGTAAAATACAATGTTTTCCACTAAAGGGCTATTTGTGACGCCCTGCTACGCCGTAGACCGTAGCCCTTCCGTAGCCGCGTAGCAAACAAATGAAGAGGTGTGGCAGAGTCGTAGCGTGTGGCGTTCAGTGGTCTCTGCCTACCCCCATGGGACAATGGCGTGAGCTTATGTATATATGTATGTATGAAGAAAGAATAAGAAAAGAAAATTTAATAGAAATCAATAGATTGCGAAATTCGTTCTTCAACCACAAAACCTATTTTTCTAAATGTGGAAGACCTTATAACATATTTATAGCTTCAATAATCAGAGTAACATCTTCGACGCCAGCAGTTGCTATTTGTTATACTCTTAAAATATCTCACAGTTTCGGCACTACTAGTGAAACCTGGATGTTCTGAGGTTTCACAATATATCTAACCACCCCCTTAAGGAATATAGTCGTAAGCATTATGCTTATGCTATGCTTAAGATATCGACTACAGGTAGGTCTGTTGTATACAGGGTGTTAGGGTAGAGACAGGGCAAGTTGCAACAAAAGGGAAATCCGCAAAATGACAAACGTTCGATCAGCTGATTGAATGTAAGGAAAGTCCATTTGTTTTGCTAATTTGCTATAGGCATCTTACGGAAAGTTCAAATCAAATCAAATATACTTTATTTTACACCAAAACATAAACAGTAAAATACAGAGATAAAAATACAAGAGGTTCAAAATAAGGCGGTCTTATCGCTAAGAAGCGATTTCTTCCACACAACCTTAGGGTAGAGGAAACGGTGAAAGAAGAAAGGTGCTTCCAGAAAAAATGATCAAGAATGAACAGTTATCAGTAAATAATATACATACTCATATAAATATATATACACACATACATCATACATAAATACGCGTACTAAACCTAAATACCATAGGAAAACATGAACCACAGACATAGGAAAAGATGTACCTACGGAAAACAGATCGAGGGTCAGTTCAGAGGAAAGTTGTTCAGCATCATGGGTACAATAACCCCTTTAATAAATAATGCAACTGTTTACCCTAAGAGCTTGTGAGGTACCTACTAGCACCATGCCTAGACAGTGGAATGCACGCACACCTCGGCCTCGGTGCGAGGTGACGTGACGACCACGGGTACCTGCACGCCCCACACCCCGCACCCCGCACCCCGCACCCCGCACCCCGCGCGTCTCGTCAACAACTCACTATTGTGTCGTATTTAGCACAACATTCCTCTCATACCACAAACAACAGTCATCTGACGTGACTTACCTCCTGTATACTAAACACCATCTAGACTCTCTAGAATTATCTGAGCTTGATGTCATTAATGGAGTAGATGCACTTCGAAATTATCTGAGCTTGGGGCTATTATACAGGTTGTCCCGTAAACCGACGTCAACCCGGAGGATGCTGATAGGTTAGTTCATGCCTAACCAGAATATACTAAAATAAAATAAAATCTGTCTGTCAATCAATCAATCTGTCAACATTTTTCTTTAGGAAAAGGTTCTTAGTTTTCGAGATAAGGACAGTTTTATGAAATTCGTGAAACTCTTTACCTAAGTCACTATTTTGGGTGCCACGGCTACAAATGTTCTAAGCAGTATCTGTATTAAAACTGTCTATATCTCGACAACTAAGACACATTTACTAAAGTCAAATTTTGATATTCTGCTTAGTCATGACCTAACCTATTAGCATCCGCCGGGTTGACGTCGGTTTACGGGACACCCTGTATATAGGTTTATGTGGATAATCAGTGCAGATCACTCTTTAAGTTCAGGTACGGGGTACCTACGGGTAGACACAAACAAACGTGCTACGTGCTTCTTCAGAGAGAGACCAAATTGTTTTCTTGTTCTGTTTTTATTTCGGAATTCTAAATAACTATTTGTGACTTCTGCATATAATTTGGGCAGCAAGTCCGTGTTGTTGTGTGGTGTTTGAGTTTTCTCAGACCGCCTCGCCTTACGGCCTCTGACGTGGTTTTTATGTAACGACTACTACCACCAGAGATAGTAGCCGGGATCAACGGCTTAACATGCCATCCGAAGCACGAAATCATCTTTCTTTTCAGATAATCAGGTGATTAAGCCTGCAATATCATAATTCCTAACCAACTGGGGAAAAATGCACAAAGTGACATGGTATCACTATTTGTGACGTAAACGTAATCTATACATATAACTAAAATCAATTTTTTTTTTGTAAAAATCTTTAAATTTTTAAGACATACATTTTTCGTTCATTGTTCTAACCCAACTAACAATTTGGTTGACAAATTGGTTGTTTAGGTGTCGTATAGTTGATATTGACCTAATTACAGTAGGTAATATAACTTTTATAACTCAAAATAGTCATATAAATGAGGGCCTAATACGACCAAATTGTTTGCTGGGTAATCTAACGGTATTGGGCATACCTACATACATCACATGCTCGCGCCTGTCACCCGTTTATAGAGCAGGCAGGCACAATTCCTTATAGTAAATAGTTTTTTGTTCTTAAGTGTATGGCGAGCAATTCAATTATTTTGAGACTAACATTGTTAGGACGTACAGATCGATAGATGAGACAATGAGGTAGCTATCATCATTACCGATCAGTTTCCACGTCACACAGTAGTGGCGACGATGACGTCACGACAGCGGCGGTCGACAGCGGCGCGGGCGCAGCTCGGCCCCCACACAGACACAGGTAGGTACTCGTGCACAACACTCACTCACTCACTGTTCGCACAAAAACCCACAACGACGACCCTGTTACTAATTTACGAGCCGAGTATTGCTCCTCACCTCAAGCTCAATACACTAATCAAGCAGTAACACTACCAGTTTTAATCAGGCACCTCAGCTACGAGAAAACAGCCTTTGGTGTACGCGTAGCTACTTAAATATCCAATTTCAATAAGATTATGTCTTTCAAGAAACGAATGAATAGTTTTAATTTCATCAACAATCAAATTCCTCACAAATTTGCAAACCACGGTTCTGAACATACTTCAATTATCCTATGATATGTTTTTAAACTGCAGAAAATATAAACAGTCAAAACGTACCGTACATTTTAGACTATAATTTATAATTTTTTTTAAACCTGCACTGAAACAAATGCTTTGTTAAATATAACCAAACTTTAATGATTTCCAAACTTTTTGGTACTACATAAACAAACGATTGGTTATAAATAGCAAAACTATAATCAACATTTTTATTATGTGCTTTACAACAGTTTGGGAGTCACAAACTTTGGTTATAGGTATTTAACAAAAATTTTCAGTGTGTCAAATTACGTGCTAACTTGTCTAACTCTACAGCTTTCAATGTTATGTTAAAAATGAAGACTAAACTAGTAGTTATTGTGATCGCTGTGTTGTCGATGTCAGGTCTCAGGTTAGTGTCGGTACTGCTGGATCAATACGACAAGCCTTCAGCCCCGGGAACGGCTAGTCAGGACGGATGGTTCCGGAATGAGGTTATCAGATATTTAGCGAGCCCTCACTCTCACTAATAGACAATAGGCAACAACTTTTAGAGTTATTTATACGAGCTGCTGTGTTTGGGAAGGTGACGTCATCGATATGTTTGCGGATAATTTTTTTTCATAAAATCAAAAATATGGTCTGTAGTAGTTGTACGAGTAAGTGCTATACCGTGGCTCACCGAATATCTGGCCAATAAAATATAGAAACAAAATAATAGAACAATGGACACGAAAACAAGAAGAAGTGCAATATAATTATTTTATGGGGGTGACATTTTCTTGTTCAAAAAACCCTCGAAATAAAAATAAATCTGCGTCCATTTAGTGGCAAAAATCGATTCAAACTTAAATTCAATATTTTATTAGCTTCCATAAAAATTATAGCATTAATCTTCTTTCGTGTGAAAGTGAGATATATCGCGTGATAAACACATGCTCATGCTGTAGTGTAAATTTTAGCCAGTCAGCAATAATGGTCGAATCGAGGCTGACTGCCCAGGGTGTGCTAGATAGACGCACTCAGTTTTCTTCACTCTGGGATGTTTTTTATTATTATTATTATTATTTATGAAAAAAAAGCTAAGAGATCATTATGAACCCTGCATTGTAGTGTAGAGCACTGTAAGAAGGACTAGAAAAGTAATCACAGGATATTTCCCAGTAATTTGTGTGTTAATTATAAGTATGCTGATCTTCCTTCGTAGAACAGATGATAGATTTTTATATTTTCCAGCTGTCAAACGAGATAACTAAACGTTTACCCAGCAATGGACATTTTCATTTACTTGGTTATTATGTCCCAATTGTCGACCAGTCTATCAAGGTGTAAACCCTTCTTATGAAAGAGGTTCATATCTGATAACGATCTCCAAATCGCTGACAATGATGATGATGATTAAAATGACGAATCATATTGTAATCGTTCGCAATTTTTGTTCAAATACAGGTCATACATAAACTCACGGCCTCAATCCCTCGCAGTGTAGACAGGAACAGAAACATCGCTACAACACACAACATCTCTATAAGCGCGTAGTTGCAGCACGGCTTACTGCTAACATATTAATAGTTTCAGGTCAAAATTACGTGTTAAGTGGTGATATCCTTTGCCCATAAATACACTGCATAGAAAACCGTATGCCTTAGTCGCCTCGTAAATGACTACCAGGAAGAAATGGAATGGTCCATTCCAAGTGATTCTAAGCCGAAACCACCGGCTAAAACACAGCATCGGTAGGTATTAAATAACTATCAATCTATGAAGCAGTGTCAGGTATAATTGCATGTTTGTTTGTTTGTGTCCGCCTTCCGACCGGCGTCACCGATATGCCAATCATACAATTTGATCCTCGTCACAATGTACTGTCCCGCTCGCACCCTGCGCCGGGCCCATGCGTGCGAGATGGACAAAACCTTTAGGACTCGGTGTCGCTCGCCGGCGAGGAAAGGAGGTTGGAAGACATTTCGCACTTAGCCACAACTGAGATAAAGTACGACACAATTGTCTTGATAATTGTTTTGATCAATAACTTCTAGGTTATATCCTAGAGTATTCGAAATAGTGTAAAGGGTTAATCTTATAGAGTCTTACTTTAGAGGGGATGCCTGCTGACCATAATAAGCTATCGTCTGTATTGAGAGAGAGAGCATGTATAGTAAGAAATATTATGTTAAATAACATATTAAGAATATCCACATTTCTTTAGCAGACCATCTAATTGTTATCTCTAAAAGATATTATGTATAATATTGGCTGCCTTGACGTCGTGAAACGATCGATTCATACAAGAGGAAGACATGTTTAAGAAAAAGTAACATCTATGGTGCCATTGTGTAATTTACCTGGTTCTATCGGTATCAAATTGACAGCTGTATTTTGACAGATCTGATTCCGCTTCTTATGATGGCCGTAGAAACACAAATTACCTTCTCGAGAATTGCCTAGTACAAGACATAAATACATAGAGATCATGGATTTTGAACAATACCTATTTCCAGCTTCCTGATAGAGATCGGAAACTTACACAAAAGCCCTACTGGTCAGAGCCCACCTCACTATACTAGTCATTGACAGCCAACAGACAGACGAGCCTGATATATGATGTATATAGTCTAGAGCTTATAACAAAATGTAGTCGGCAACTGACTCCACAGAAGAATGGCGACAACGGATGAAACAGCACAAACTGAAACATTTTACCGTTTCCTTATTTTGAATTCCTGATATTTAATACAACGTTACAACAGTTATGAATGAATCATGATCACGAAGTGATAAAAATTGTTATAATATCATAAATATACAGCATCAGGTATTTAAAACCTCATAGTTTAACAACAAGGCGATACGTTCGCAATAAAGAGACGCGTCGGCCGTAGTCCCGCACCGGCGGGCGACGCGGGCGCGGGTGCGGGTCGATGACACATACAATGTACCTCCAGCGACCTTTGCGAAGCCGTTTAGCTCAAACACTAAACTAACCCTTGTTATGACTACGACACTATCTGTGAATTTATATCCTAATTTAAATGCATAGAGTTGGTTATAGAAGGTCGGTGCGTCTAGCCACATCCGCCGACGCCGAGGTTATCTCCTCGCACGCTAAATTATGTACATTTATATAATATATGTTATTATTTATGATATAAGTACTTATATAGTGGGCTGAATGAACGGTGTACTTTGATATTTCTTAGCATTCTCTACAGCTTTGCTGTACATAACATAACACAAACCGAGTTTAATATACGCTTCCATATTTATACAAATTGTAAAATTATATTATGCCTAACTCAGCCGCACAATACGTTCTGTGGATACATTTAGATACGCAGCATTAAACTTTAGCTTCCACATTACTGCTGTGGAATAGCGAGGTATGTACTTCAGAAAGTACACGAAGCAGTTGATCTCGGATACTATTGTATTTGTTGACAAGAGAATTCAAAGTGGAATTCAGTTGAGGCATCACGAAAATAATAATGTTGACAGCAAGTCGTCACTACTAACTTTACCATCACTCAGCATATTGTACCCGCGCGTGCGGGCGCGGCGCGGCGTCGAGTATGATACGCTCCCTCTTCAACCTTCTTTAAGGATTAGTGAGAGATGGTAAAGGCTGGTGATAAATATAGTAAAATGTGAAGCTATCTCCACAGGGAAGGAAAGGTCTGACGGCATACTGTTGATGATTCCTGGGGGTAATACCGTGACCGTTAGGTCACAAATCTATTGTTAAATAGATTTGTAGATCCTTTACGTAATAATAATTATCATTTATTTCCGACCGGAGTCCATAATATGGTGTTCTAATAGGTAGTAATACTTTACTATACTATAGGGTTAAATATTACCTAGTATTTATTCTGTGGTATTACTAGGGTGTTTTGCTACAGGCTGTATATCAAACGATTAGGTATACATATGATAACATTTTTATTCTTTTCGGGTGTACATACTGTCATTTTAATGGGAAAGTAGATACGTTACCTATCAGTGATCTATTGGTATTCAACCGTCAAGTATCGAGTCGTGTCAAGCGCGCTAGGGTCTCGGCATGAAGGTAAAAAAGCGTGGCGCCTGCGCATTAGGAGCCCGGTTATTTATAGTCGGATTATTGGGATACCTGTCCCCATCCCGCTCGCTCGGGCACGTCATCGATAAGCCTGTCGCAGTCGCTCGGACAATTAGTCGGAATGGCTCAATAATTTCGTCTACGTGTCAGTTTTTGCTAGCACTTTGCGCAAGGTTTGGCTCGTGCCGGGGCGGGTGTGGGGGCGGGGGGTGAGACGGGGTGGTTTATTGTCATCACATTCCAACGGTCAACAGTTTTTAGGGTGTCATCCCTTATCGCTAAGAGTCGTGCGTCATCGTTATAAATAAATACCCATAGATGAAAATAGTAAAACATATTCGATCGTGCTCTTGTCTTTCTTAACTTACGGTTTTTTAATATTTTAGCACTTTGCTCGAGCGTATTTAAGTTTTTTGAATCTTTGTACACTATGTATTTTGTGGTGTAATACAGCAATGTAGCCAAGGATGAATCTACTGCCATCACGCCGCGCCGTCATAATGATTTTATGTAGCTATTGCAATCAAAATTTGTTGTAAAGTTTCTGGCCACATCTAGATATACAACCATCATCATATGACAGCAAAAAGACAATCAAATAAAATCAACTGACTGCTGGGTATACACAATACAGCGCCTCCTTCTTATTGCTCCACTCCTCATGGTGCTGTGCTGTAATCTGATCCACTTCTGACCAGAGACCTCAATGAAAGACATGCTAATACTACACTAGCTTTTACCAGCGACTTCGTCTGCGTGCATTACAGAAAACTTCAACACCGCATTGAGTTGATTTTGAAAAAAAGGTCCTCTAGGTATATAAAAAATGTATATTCCAGGATTCATGTTTCTATCTTCAGTGGTGTAGGCTGTGCGTTGTCCGTAATGCAGTCAGTCATGAACTGTTTTTTAAATACTTAAATATAGATATCTAGGTATATGATTTTGCGTCCAAATTTTTCTTCGATATTAATCTCGTTACAACTATAAAAGGTACTCGAGCTGTTTGTACAAGAGATGTATAGAGAGGTAGGAATGTAGGATGTTATTTCTAACACAAAGTTCTCACGCCCCACATTGAGTAGCAAACAGTAGTCTATTCTAGGAAACATTCTTTTACAAGAATCAGTTAATAGTAAGTAGTTCCAAGTTTGATAAGAGAAGAGCGACTTCAATAGACGTCCTCACCACAATGGTGCAGAAACAAAGAGGTACCTACTGAGTAGGTATACTGACTGATTGTGAGTGACCGTGAGAAACTGCGCAGGAGTGCAAGGAGAGCTTATCTGTTCCTAGAATAGCATTAGGAAGCTTTTAAAACTTAGTAAACATTAATCGGGTTTGAAAATCGAAATGTAGAAATTCTATGTATTTCATGTAAAAACCGAATTATACAATAATATTTAACTTAAAAAATAAATATGTCATTTTCTAGTGAACCCATAGACCTAATGGCGCAATAAAAGGGAGGTCTAATGTTTATTTAAATGACTTTTATTTCATAAATATCAGCAACATTCGGCTAATAAATTAGTGCAAGAAAACAAACGTAAAGCTCGTTGTATTATGTAGTAGTCCGGTGAGTATGGTGGCGTAGTGTGGTCGTAGCGAGCGGCGCTCGTTCAACTCTTTTGTAGGCACAAACGAAGCGACGCGCCCGCGCCGACCGCCGCCGCCGCCGCCGCCGGCGCCTCCCGCGCATCTTTTGGTTACTAAATTAATTAAAACAACGTCTTATCAAGTGTTATTATTTTCAATAATTAACTTTAGTACACAATATACTGAAAATTTATGACAAGAATATTTACAACTTTTAATTGAAGGTAACGTTAATCTTATCAAGATTTTATCGTATGAAAATCGTTCAAATTATGTTATGTATAAAACTGTGCAATTTGTCAACATTACCGTTGGGAATTCTCAGCTTGATTCTGAGATCGTCAAATTGAGTAAATACCTGCCATACGAGTCGAGTATAAATTCGTCTTTCAGCCACCGACCTAGTGATCACTCATCATTCAGTAATGTCCACGCGTGATGTTGTAACAAACAATGCTCGGAATGTGCCGTACGTGTCACTATGGTGCGCCGGCGCATGTGTAGGAGCGGGACGGCAACAGATCGTGTCAATGATGCTGATGGTGAGAGATAAGATCAGTAACACGGGGTCACAGGGACACGCGAGGGCTCCATCGATCGGTTCTTTGATTCGATCACCGCAGAATTAGTTGAATTCGGCTGCCGTTTCCGACAACTTGAGAAGGCCATTAAATTCTTACACATCGGATAAATATTTAAATTAAAATTTTCGATGGAGGATATTCTCGTGGGATCGTTCGTATTACATTTGTTGTAAGTATCACTTAATATATTACAAACGAGCTTTTACCCGCGTCTTCGTCTGCATAAATTATATACCAGATTTTAAGTTAGATCATAAGCTATCAAAAAAAAAAAGTTTCATCAAAATGGGTCATTAGTTTTTGCGTGATGCTCGATCAAACAAACACACAAACAAACCGACAGAACAAAAATCTAAAAATTGGTGATTTGGAATCAGGGATACCTAAAAACCATATCTTAATCTTTTTTTTGTAAATATTTTTATATTAGTTCAGATTTGATTAATGTCCCCCGCCGCGTTTTATTGTCGTCCTGTCTATTACGACTAGACTAGACTATATATATACTCAAGACTAATCTTAGAAACTACTGTACGGGTTTTGGTACGGTTTTCACTAATAGATAGACTGATTTCCGAGAAACGTTTGTGTTATTTGTGATTGTGGTACGTACCCGTGCGAAGCCAGGGTGGGTCGCTTGTATAATAATTTTAAATAAGCCTATTCAATGTGATAGCAAGTCCAACTTAATGTAACTTGTCATCGACTCGACTGAAATAGAACAGGCCTTTTGTAGTTATATTGATACATAAGCATAAGCAACATCCGACGGCATACCATCATCCCGTGATCATAGCTGTTGTAACACTATCGGGAACTCAGATATACCAAAACGCTGTAAAAACCCGGTAACAATGTTTGATTTAGATATTCATTACAAAAACTGTATCATCATCAGCCTATAAACGTCCCACTGCAGGGCACAGGCCTACCCTCAGGGAGGGAGTATGGGCATTAGTCCACCACGCGTGCCCAATGCGGTGCGGTAGACTTCACATACACATCAGAATTACTTCTTCAGTGTATGCAGGTTTCCTCACTATGTTTTCCTTCACCGTTTGAGAACAGTCGGTATTTCGTACATAAGTTAGAAAAACTGGTACATGGCATGTTGTCCGTGCGGATTCGAACCCGGACCCCCATAATTGGGTATCCATACCTCTCCGCAACGCGCCACCGACGACGCTCATAACCGATGGCAAAAACGGAATAATTGACATTTTTGTCTATAATTTCTGTTGATTAGAGGTAGGAAGTGCGAGAGACATTTTGAGTTAGAAATGTATTTGTATTAATTTTATTATTACTTTTTTTTGTATGTGAAGAGAGGAATGATGTGTCAAGTAATAACGTGGCCAACCTTCTGACCACAAAAACCCTATGAAAGAAACTTTTATGGCTATATAACTAGCGATAATTAGCTCAAAGAAAGTTGTAGCAATGTGTCTGACTACCCCGCAAGGGATTGTGTATGTGTTTTTTTTTTTTTTTATGTCTGATAGGTAAGCATTTGACCCCGATCTCACCTGATGTTAAGTGACGATGTGGCCGAAGATGTAGCATGCTTACCTAGAAATGTGCCTATTCACTCTCGCCTTGTATGTATGTAATTAGCTACACAAGCCTATAAAAGTGGTACAATTACCTATAATTTGCGATAAATAAATAAATTTTTACGATAATATTATCAAAGGAAATAAATAATAGCTCTATTTTATCATTTTAATTAAAATTATATTCACAAGCAATAGAAAAGTGTGACTGTATGTAATTTAGGTCTGTACTGTGCTATAAAACTGTACCTAGCATTAGCGTTGTATCTGTATTTTATTTCAGATTATGGTAATGGACGTCTAAGAACACATCCACGTTTTTCAGGAATTTGGTTTGTTTGTCTGTGCTTGCTGTTTTGTTTCATTGTTTAATTATCGCGCGAAAACTACTAAACCGATTTTATTGCGGTTTATACTATTGAAAAACATAAAAAGTCCAATTTTTTTTATTTTTACCCAACTGTTAAAAGGAGAAGACGCATTATATTGTGTCCTGGTTCTTAGTTAGTTAGTCGACCTATGCAATGCAATAAGTATAGATTCTTTGACCAAAATCCCTTTCGGAGTTATCAGATACATTCTACAACTATAATAGGTACCAAATTTCGTTCTATTATTACTTTTTGATTGAAAATAGTGGCCAGAAGTATCAAAAATATCAGCATGTAACTTATTGACTGTAAATGATTTTCTACTTGAGTTTGACTCGATATCCTGTATGATCGGACTGAGTGAGGACTGAGGGGTGCGGGGAAAGGGCAGTGTTTGGTAATTTCAATTTAGAAGCCATATCAATTTGGTGGAGCTATTAGCGTTAGTGCGCGGGCGGCAGTGAATCGACACTGTGTATCGTAACTATTAGACCTTCATCCTTCGTAATAAAGTTCAATTTGGGATAAACTCGGGCCTTTGATGTGCCTGGGGCCGTATTTGGGGCGCCGGCGCTATCAGGGCAGCGGCCGCGGCGGTAAGGGCTCGACATAATGGCGCGCAGGGAGTTTGTGATTATAAGTAGTCATTTCATTACGACTTGTAGGTGACGAAAGCGGGTGGCAAAGTCATCACTGCAGGGTGACGAGAGAGGATAAGCGAATGCTACAAATTGAGCAGTCAACAGTTTTTGGCACATAATGCAATTACTAAATGCTTGCTAGATTTCCCCAAATTTGTTTTTTAAATATAGACTCGGTTATAGACATTAGCTAGTAAACTAGTTTAAATTAATATCCTGGACATAAAAAAACACATGAAACACCACTTCCGGAATCCATTAGAATTACCAGATTTTAATCTAGACTTGTACTACGTATGATTAGTAGACAACATACACACGGCGACACATCAAGCTATACAAAACCAAAATAAGCTGGCCGTTCGAAAGTGGATTTAGCGTATAACGTCGCGCGGCCACGTTATGTTAGTTTTGTATAGCTTGATATGTCGCTGTGTGTACCTAACTAGTAAGTAGAATGCATAGGAAAACCTCAGAAATTGTATTTCTGTTTGTATTGAATTTCAGTTTTTATATTGAATTTGCTCCTTGCGGGATTTGCACTCGGTTCCCCTCTGCTCATAAGGTAGGTTTACTAAAAAATCAGTGTACATACTTACTATCCTGTATCAACAACACTAGATGGCTCGGTGTGGACGCGGCCGGGCCGGCTGCCGGCGCGCGCCTCTGAAGCGCCGCCTCGAAAGCCTTTCCGTGTTCCGCACCGTCCGTCCCCCGCCCCCCGCCCCCCTGTCCGCAGGGGAACTGACCCCCCCTCCCCCTGCGCCGCGGCGGCACAATTAAATCGATCCGCTGATGAATTCCACATCGGAACGAGAAAGTCAACTTACACGCTTATCTACATAATTTTGTTTAAATAATCGCTCCTCTATAACGGTCCATGTATTAACAAGTTTAATATAAAAGTAAAGAACCCTTTGGACGGTGCACTTTGAATATTTACAGTTAATAAGCGTGTGTTTAGGAGATGACGACATAACATGTTTAATTATAACAGTTTTGTATGCAAATTGTTAATTTTTAAGTTAATCTCATCATCGTTTGCCTTTAATTAACATCGGAGGCTCTCACAATCGTCGGTCGTTTTTTTTGTTAGTGCTGCGATGCTCAACGCCGAGGCATGAACATGGATGCGACCGACCCAGGTCCGACCTGGATGCCTTAGGTAGATAGCTTTGGGTGTATTAGGTAGGGGAGAATGGGGCTTGTCGTAACAGAGGTAAGTAGTAACACTCAATTTTTAACGCGGATTTTTATCCTTTTTAACCGACTTCAAAAAAGGAGGAGGTTTTTTATTTAAGTGTAGGCTCAAAGTTAATCTTATAACTCGAAGCATTGTGTAAGTATTGATAGTGCCCTGGAGGACAGCGCAAATGACAGCTCATGAACCCATCACGGTCCAAATCGGGCAAAATTATAAAAAATAACTCACGTACTTACATTTTAATTTTCGTATTCTACAATAAATCAATATTTGATTGTTTTTTCCTCGTAGAACATTAATATATTTAGCTTTTAATTGATGTTTTTGTGTTCTTCCTTACGTTTGTAGTTTTTGAGAAATTTTGATTAGTTGAAAATATGAGTCGTTGGGACAATTTGTAACATATTAAAATGCAGCGCCCAGCGCCTAGCTGTCCCACTAATCTTCCACACTATAAATAATTTTTTGTTACATCTTGAAAACCCAGATTTACTCAATTTAATCCAATATTGATAAAAATGAGTCTGAAATTATTAATAAGTGTAAAAATGAAGCTGTTGAATGCCTTTCAGTACCCGCTGATATCCATAGTAGGTATTACAGGACAACTTTGGTTACATCAACCATTCAAAATTATCCCTATAAGAAAGCCAGAATTGTCCAAAACTGTCCAAAACTGCCCAAATCCTCGTGTCCTGTCTCCAGAACTGTCCAAAGGCAAGAATTAACACCATAGTAAAAGTAAACGTGCTGTGTTCCGAAAAAATATACTTTAAAACCAAAGAAAGAAGAATAAAGAAAACAAGACATGTAAAGCATGCAAAGGCTTAAATGCTTTGTGTTTACCTTTACCTAAATTTATGATTACATAGCTTTTTGAATACGGTACGTTATAATAAAAGATGCCATTGTAGTTCATTACAAGAATATTTTATAGGCACGTTGATTTAAATGTTTCAGTCTAATTATTATTAAATATGTTAATAAACACTGTTTACTTAATCAATATAAAGCTTTATAGCGCTGTAAATTATGCCAGTATTTTCGTTGTTTCGACTAGCCCCGAGCCTGTTACAACTAAACCCATACACGGGGTAAATTGTAACAGCTCCCATTTTTCTGAAAAGTATCTCCTATGAAAGATAGGAGAGGATTTAAGATTGTTAGTTAAAATATGTATTTAGTGCTCGAATAGTTACTCAACAAACACACTTAGGCAAAATTTCGAAAATATGCATACGTTTGTAAATACAAGAGTTTTTCCAAAAAATGTTACAACAAGCCCCTAGCTGTCTCCCCTACCATAACGTTCCCCAGGCTGAATTGACTTGTTAATATACGATCGACTCTGGTTTTATTTTGACAATTCGCGTTTAGGTCAGTTTGCGATTAAGTCATTATGAGTTTAGACAATTATTGGTTTTAAGGTTTTAGGGCATTACGCATCGAAAGCTATATATCAGGTTTCTTATGGAGTGTTTTTGTGGTTGAATTTTTACTTAATTTCTTCGTGAAACCTCCAATTCAGTACTCCAAAAGAGAACATTATTTTGAGATGCACGCTTAAAAAGTTGGATAGTTAGTTGTAGCATTATGCTACCTATGCTATTTTAACTTCATGTTTTAGATTGTTTTTGGGTCATTCAACGTGGCGTTTTAACGTTAATACTTCTATAAATATGAAATTACTTAGGAACAGAATTGACGACCGCCGCGTGGCCCTTCTATGTTTGTCTGTTACTTCCAGCTATTTACAATAAGACCGTTGTTCCATGACACCAATTTAATCGAGTAACTGAATTATTTTATTAAGATATCACCTAAAGTGAATAATTATATTTAGATGTAAATAGAAGCCAACTTCACAAACATCGCGACGTGACCCGAGGCATCGAACGTGTCTCGGAGCAGTTACCGCTGACCGCACAGTCCTAATATTGTTCAAATAAAAGCTGACAATAACAACTTTTATAAGTAATATAAAACAGTGACGGGCCGTATCCGTGTAATAAATAATTGTCTTTTCACAAATTAATCGTTGAGGACATCGACTTAGAGGTTGAAACAGATTTTTTGAAATTTTCGTCTTTTTGTTTGCCATTCGTCACGGATTTATTTGGTATGACGTCACTTGCATAAAAAATATAACTTGGCACTTTGGTCAAAACCTTAGTCATAAAATAACACAGACTTTTTAGCGCACGCTAAGCGTGGAAGCTAGGTGAATGAAAGTCAAATCATTACAACCTGCATGCGGAGCCTCAACGTGTGACGTCATACCGACCACCTACCTATATACAAATATCAGCCAGCATCATCTTAAAATATACTTATAGCCACCTTATTTCTTATTCTTAGTGTAGGTTACAATAGCATATTTACCTTAGCTTACCAATATCCTTCGATATGAGCTTCGCTGGGCTTATTATATTTTATCTAAACCGTCCTTTGTGTTAAACCTTTATTACGAAAAAAGGTAATACAATTACTTAATTATGAATAACACAACCGTTATTTGAATCTTTACTTCAGTTATTAATAAGACGTCGAACCTGACGCCCCAAGTCATATCACCTAAAGCTTCAAGACTCTCCCAACATGGACCGACTCAACACCACTAGCTCCAACATTTCACCTTTTCCGATGACATTAAAGTTGCTAAAAAATCGATAAGTTAACCCGTATAAAGCCGGCGGGCGGCGGCGGCGCGGCGCGGCGTCAACGCGCGGGTCCCTACTAATTGCCTTCCTATACCTTGTCACCGGGTTTTTTGTAAGAGCACTCGGACGCGGACGGTGAGGCGACACGCGGATGGAATGCTTTTATACCGGCGACACCGAACCTGTTAATGTGTTAATCCACTTCGATCGGCTTGTCTTTCTGTTATTAATAGCCAACAAACAAAGGGCTTCGTCCCGCTCGCGCTGCCTGCAAACCTTGTACGCGTGAGTAGGATGTAGATATCGTTATGCGCCGTGAGCCGTGGTGCGTTATAATTTGAATTATTAATAAGCAACGTGCGGTAGCCGGTGATAGCGATCGTGCTGATTCAGCCGTCGGTCGTCGCGTCGGTCGTCGGTCGCAGCGGCCGACGCTATCGTACCGACCATCTCAACACTTTGCGGTGACTCATTTTGTAGAAGCATAGTTATCGTTACGTAATGTAATGGGACAGGATCGCACAATGACGGCAGAGGTGACGTCTCCACACAAAAACTGGTGACAAAAGAAGTCTTTTAACAAACATTCAGTTTCGGTGACGAATCAGTGGTTTTGTTGGATTATGAAGCAAACTGCTGCTATTCTGCCTTATCGTTTTTAGGAATACTTGATTCATTTGATGTGTCCTACATTACTATAAAGGCTCGTTTACTAATTTAAATACGATCTCATACAATATTCTTCTCGTTATGTCGTATGTTCTTTTTCTTTTCTTTTTATTTCTTACGGGCACGAAACCACACATATCAAATGTTTGTAAAGATGGTGAGTGGTCCGAAACTTTAGTACAATAATCGTCTTACAGTCTCAAAACCGACCGTAACGCCTATAGTGTAGGTACCTAATATCTTGCATTCGTGCATTGAATTTTTCCTCCAAAGTTCCCCTCCTAACTGGTCCTCGAAAAGCGGATTTCTTGGGATCCGCTCTTCAAGCAAGATATCGATGTCGATGTAAGGTCTCATGTTGTAAAGTTGAAGTCAAACAGTTGTTCCGAGTCTTCGATCAACAAAGTTCCGAGTCGCGAATCTGAACGGGACCGTTCTCCCACGAGGCACGGACCTTCAGCTCCGGCCCCGCGCCCTAATTAATTACCTTCTACATTTCAACAAAAAAACACAAAACTTGTCGCGCTAAGAGCCGCGGCGCCGGCTCCGGGCGAGGGGACCCGGGACGAGGCGGGGGGCGCTCGTGCAGGCGCCAGGCCACTCGATAAGCGGCCGCATGGGAAAGTGTCCCCTCAACCATGCCGTGCCTGTACAGTACCTACAACTACAACCAGACATCACAATAATTCGGTTCAATCCGGCACCCACATTAACTCACATTTATATACAACCACCCCCACCGGTTTGTCAGTTGATCTACGTGTTGTATACGCGTGAGGTCACGCTGCGCCGGTGACTGTACACTATGTTACGTTTATGGGCGACATACGTATCGATGTATGATAATAAAATAGAAGTTATCATCCAGGTCGACTTCATCTCCAACCGATGCCGATGCGATACGCTAATGTTATACTAATACATACTTATACTAATGTTGGGCAATCTCTACTAGGTAGAGTGTGCGTATAGATTGACGAATTATATCGACTACCGAATGCTTAAGAAATGAATATCGTTTGATGTAACATACTGATACATAGCTATCACACGGCTCCGTGCTGCTCATAATTAAGTATTTTGTATTATGTATTTAATTTTATTTTATTAGACACACCAATGGTACAAAGACAAAATAATTATAAACAAACAGTTTTAGTTCTTGACTCTGCACTAATAATAGGTGTACAACAACATGTGTTTTGTCTGTCTCTATCATTTTCAACGGGTTCCCGCCGCCTTCATCAGGTCGTCGGTCCACCGTGTACTTGGCAGCGCAGGACCGGTCGTAATGGCGATCCTTGGGGGAAGCCTATGCCCAACAGTGGACGTCCATTGGCTGAGATGATGATCATTTTCAAATATTTTCTAGTTAAAGTATTATACAATTTTAACAATCCTTAATTATTTCAGTTATAATATTACAAAATAACAGAACAAGAACATAAAACATGTAGATACCTATCTATCCTACCTACTGAAACAATAATCTAAAATTCAAAGATATTTTTCAAGATTGAAGTGCGGTTTTTGAAAGTCACACGTTCAAAATCATGATCGATCTTGATTTTAATCGACATTTTCTACTGTTGATATAAACGTGTAACCTCAAAAAATCGCACTACAGTTTCTAAACGATCGTAAAAAAGTAGATACTCAGTTACTACAACGCAATCGTTCATAAAGGTTTGAGCCGTCTGTCAAAACGGCTCTAACACCTGTCAAAAGCTAAGCTTCGAACGTGGTCCAATCACGGTTCGATTCAAAATTGACTGAATCCCAAATCGACTGATTCGCGAATCGACTGGATCCCAAATAGATGGTACAACGAATTCGAATTGTTTTCTTTTTTTTTTGTTAAGTATCTCCAAAATGTTTGTTTGTGGCCCTTCGCATCGACGCGATCGTAATGGAACTCCGTAGCGACATCTCCCGATTTGTCGCTTTTATTTACAGAATTATGATTCATCATTATACTGGTAACAATATGACGGTTGATCAGACTCATGTTTTAGCTTCGAACAAACGAATACCATTAAATTAGTAATCGTTCAAAGAACAATGACTTGTTATTTTGTAGGCCCTCATATAATTTTGTGAGGTTTTGTCAAGCAAATAAAATTACCAAAGTTGCGGTCCCGAATTGATAATGATGAAAAAAAACAACTAAAATTATTATTGTTAAACTTTTTACTAAGAACGTTAGAAGTGCATCATTATTATTTTAATAACCACTTTAATATTAGATACAAAGAAATATCATATGAGATAAAAATGTAAGAGCAGACCTGAACAAAGGGAAAACAATATTTTTTGAAGATTTTGAAGATATTTCTTTCTACAGAAACTGTTTAGTTGGGCAGCACATCTTTCATATCAATACATAAGTAGTAAAAACCGGTCAAGTGCGAGTCGGGTTACTCGCGCTCCGATGGTTCCGTATAAAACCACCACACAACAAATTTATGAACTTACAAAAAAAATCTCCGGCTCCTTTAGCACGAGACCGACTTACACGTGGCTGGTTTTTGTTATTTGTTGTTATAAGTAGGTATAGAGTTTTCTCTATAACCAAACCAAGTTTGATGCTTGTATGTATTACTGTTTTTACGATAGAGCAAGAAGAAAAAACGTTGATGAAACTAGTTTCTTGTATGAGGACACCCTAAGTTTTAACTTTTTGACATTTTTATGACATTTTTGCGCCATAATAACGCACATTCTGTGAAAATTTCAACTGTCTAGTTATTACGGTTCAAAAGTTACAGCCCAAAATAGGTAGTGTCCTACCTATTTTGGTCTGTCTGTCGACAGACAGACCGACAGACGGACGGACAACGTAGGCTTAGTAATAGGGTCCCGTTTTCACCCTTTGTGTAAGGAAACCTAATAAAATAAATTTATCTTTATAGCCACACATTGTACTTGAAATACCTGTGTGTACCTGAAATAAAAAAAAAAATATTGCAATTTATTTTAGTATATAAGGTCTAACAAAATTAGGTGAAACTATTTTAAGGGGATGATCAGACCATCAAACTGAACAACTTTCTCTATGGGACCAATATTGAAATCGCGAAAAAAAAATCTGCTGTCCCATACATTTAGGTCGAGTAGGTTTGTATGGAACAGCAGATTTTTTTTTCGCGATTTCGATATTGGTCCCTTATAGAAAGTTGTTCAGTTTGATGGTCTGATCATCCCCTTAAAATAGTTTCACCTAATTTTGTTAGACCTTATATATTAGTTTTTTTATAGTAGGAATCATAAATTATGTTGCAATGGCAAAGTGGAAGGAGTATTGATCGCTGGCAGGTTGTATTGCGTGTCATCCTCCTAGTGGAAACGATCTTAATATAATAATATAATTTGCTATCGAAGTCCTAGACCCTGGTGTATTTATTTCATCCAGATCCCCGAATTGTAGTCTCAATGTTGCCAAAGAAACATTTTCACCGCTGAAGCAATGCGCCGAAGGCTGACAGAAAATTGTGTTTTCTTTAAAAAGTATGGCACTAATTCTTTAATTTTAAATTAGGTATCTCAAGAGTGTATGGGCGTTAGCCCACCACGCAAGCTCAATGCGGATTGGTAGACTTCACATACACATAATAGAATTTCTTTCTCCGCGTATACCTACATGCAGGTAATACAGTGTGTCCCAAAAGTCGACATCAACTCGAAAACAGGAGATAGGCAAGTTTATATCTGTCTAGGGGTTTTTTTTTTTTTTTAATATAGTGGAAATCGCCACCGTACGTCAATATTTTAGATGTCATACTAGTGAGTAGGTACAAAGTAAATATTTTCATTATAAAATAGGTACCTACTTGCTATGCAATCATGAATAATCTTTTCAGAGGCTTGCTGTGCCCTGCGGTGGACATGATAATTATAGGCTGATGATGAGGTGGGGTAGGTACTTAGACTAGTTAGTATTCATTGCTACGGTAAGACCCCTACACCTACAAGTTACAACACATAACCGCATTCTCTGGGAACGACTTCGTTAACAAGTATTAGTTAATGAACAGAACATAGATCATGAACGCGATGCGCATTACCATCCCGGTCGGGGCGGTGTCCGGTGTCCGGTGTCCGGTGTCCGGTGTCCGGTGTCCGGTGTCCGGTGTCCGCAGGTCATCAACACACCAGCAAGCATAGCGTCGCGTCGGGTAGGTAGTAAGTAGGTAAGTACAACGCACAACGTATCGTACAGATGTCGCGCGTGTCATGCTACATGTCGTGTCGTGTCCGTCTGATAACGCAAGCATCGTCACCCGCCGCCCCGCGCCCCGCACCGTGATGCTTGTATTGTAAGGGGTGTTTAGTTTAGTCACGTCACTTATTTTACTTACATACTTATGTACCTACTCACGTCACGATCACGAGCTCTATCGGGGTGATCAGAAGCTTCGCTACAACTACCACCTATTGGTAGTAGGTATCTAATCAAATTAAAGATTGAAAAATTTGTCTCGGGCGGGACTTGAACTCGCACTCTTTTTTTCAATCTTTAATTTGATTCGAAATAGAACAACATGGCTGTAACATGTTTAAAAATCAATAATATTTGAAGTAGGTATCTAGTCCTATATTTTTAAGCGTAACCCAGTTGTAGCATATTGAAGGTTTCAGGCTGGGAAGATGTGTCCCGTACATTTGGGACAAGTCAAGTATGTTTGTAGTCTTGTATGAACCAGAAGCTTTTTTTTTTGCAATATCGACATTGGCCTCATAGAGAAAGTGGTTTAGTTTGATAGTCTGAAAGCCGTCAGCATATAAAGAAGGCGTTTAGCGACTTTAGTACCTCCCTGTAATAATTCGTAATATGGTAAAATGTTTTTCTTTATTTACTTTTTTCGTTAGTGGCAATTTAAAACTTTTGTTTCCATCTATATTACACCGACCTACCAACAACACAAACTCATGACCATAACCCGTAGAGGATGATACAACAAATATTGTTTTCCTTTCAATAAATACAGACAGAGCTCTAAAATATTGTACAAAATCGTGAAAGCTCGAGCTCGTGGGTCAGCGGTCACCCTACACTACACTACCACTACACTATAAATTATAATATCTTCGTTATGTATACGTGTAGCGCTTCGAGACGCGGGGCGCGGGAGACGCGAGGGGCGGGGCCGGGCGGGGCGGGGGCGGGGGCGGGGCCTCGGGCCGCGGCTTTCCCGCGCCACGCACACGCCCCGCTAATTTGAACTTTTTGTTACATCAAAATAGAACTCTTTTTAGTATTGTTTGATATTTAAGTAGTATAATTTCCACGTGTATTTTGGGGCCGGTTATTAAACTAGAGTCAAGCACCTCCACGCACGACTCGCCCGCGTCTCTACATATATCAACGTCCTTTTTCTTATTAACTGGGAAAATACACGTTTATTTATTTACTTAGTTCTTTCAAGTAGACTAAACAATAAACAAGGCTTTTGCAGTTTTACTAGAATAAAAACCTTTGAGCGATTGATATTGTGACGTTTCCTCGACATTCTTATT
The DNA here is from genome assembly GCA_927399405.1 of Agonopterix arenella. Lineage (NCBI taxonomy): Eukaryota > Metazoa > Arthropoda > Insecta > Lepidoptera > Depressariidae > Agonopterix > Agonopterix arenella. The sequence continues at coordinate 21,357,604 of OV656692.1, read as the reverse complement.
GCATGCGGCTCATTTATTTTGCGCGTCTCGTACCTAAGGTAGGTATGAGATGCTTTCATTATATTGCGATTTCAATTGATGTTTCATCTAATTTTGTGTCGTCCCTTTACATGTGAAAAAAGAATGTCGTGATATTGTGAGTCGTCTGCTCAGCGCCTAAACAATCCAAAGGGGAACCTAGGTAGGTCGGAAGGTAGGTAGGAAGGTAGGTACTACCTAATATTCCTGACCTCCTTTAAAGGGTCGGTATACGGTCGTGAGTGGTGTTTTTATTGACAGAGCCAATCCTACTAATAGTAGGCAACAGCTATGAACCTATATTATTACGTAAATTAATACGTGCTCTGTGATAAATTGATAATCTCTCTGCCCGTAGCTCAAAGCGGTCCCCCATTGCGTTGGATCGGATAACAATCACAATGGGATTGTAAATAAATAGGTAGATAGGTACCAGGACCAGGGCAATATTATGAGAAGGGGGAAGTGTATATAATTGAAATTAACGTATCATTGTATCGGAGGGGACTTGACAATATTAGTGGTATGTCTGTATTGTATGTCTATACCTAGATATTTTATTTTGATTAGGTAGCTATTATACGAAAGGCAAAGATTTTTTTGGTCTTTTACTAAAGGACTGAATAGTTATTATTTTGAACAAATAATAGTCCTTTTATAACGGTCCTTTGATTCGCACGCGCCGGTTATGTAATGATCATTGTAAGAGCCTTGATATTTTCCATCAAAGCCCAGGACAGTACGCAAGCTTTGTTAAGCTGCTGATGCGCCAAGAATCATATTGTACCTTATTATTAATATTAGCAAAAACTTATTTTTGCTTTCGTTTTTAGTGTGTAACAAGTTTCTTTCATTTTCTCGTCAAATTAAATTATTCATCATCATCATCATCAGCCTATCATCGTCCACTGCTGAACATAGGCCTCTCCCAAGGCGCGCCACAAAACTCTGTCCTTGGCCTTCCTCGTCCAGTCGCTCCCCGCTACCTTTTTTAGGTCGTCTGTCCAGCGGGCAGCAGGACAATTATTCATGTACCTACTTAATTCATATACCAACGTACTTAGCTCTGATATGTTTAAAAGTTTAATTTGTTAAATTAAACGTGTAGTAAATTCGTAACAATATATAAGGTCTAACAAAATTAGCTGAAACAATTTTAAGGGGATGATCAGACTGAACAACTTTCTCTATGGGACCAATATCGAAATCGCGAAAAAAAATCTGCTGTCCCATATAAAACTGCAAGCATAAAACTCGACTCAAATGAATGGTACAGCAGATATTTTTTCGCGATTTTGATATTGGTCTCACAGAGAAAGTTTTTCAGTTTGATGGTCTGATCATCCCTTTAAAATAGTTTCAGCTAATTTTGTTAGACCTTATATAAGAATGCTGTGTGAGTCATAATTGAGGTCCAAATTTGGTGTAGATTAATTTGTAATATTTTTAAGATCGATGTATTAATTTGTACTTTGTTACTGTGCCAAATAAATAAAAATAAAGCACAATGTTCCCATTTTTCCGAATTTAGATTCCTGTTGAATCGAACTAAAATCGAATCATACTAGAATCGAATAGGTAAGTAGGTACAGTTGATATTTTGCGTATCTCAAGTTCAGTGAAAAGTGAACTTTATCAAAAGGGATAAGAAGACCAAGTGGCATGTAAGTGTTCTTAATCGATAGGATTTTTACCTACTGTCGGCTGCGTGTACAAAGCTCAACGTGCTAAACTTTAACGACTTTCAACAAAACACGACCAATTAGTGAAAAACTCAACTTCACGGACTGTAAATCATGAGCTCAAGCTTAGAACTCATAAACTTGTATCGCTAACAATATAATTAGTGAGCTTATAATTCATTCTTTAAACTAGTACCTAACGCAAAATCAACGTAATTTTAAACTTATTGCGTAGACATTAAGGGTCCAGTCAGTGGACTCTCTTGTTATGTCGTATGAATCGTAGGGCGCAGCTCATAATCCGTTGTATTGTTTTATTGCACATTTCAGTGATTATGATTTTATGTTTTATTATCAAGTTGATATGAATGCTTTTAATGTGTAGCCGCCGCGCCGCGGCCTCCCAGGAGTTAACGATCGTACTTATAGCTGGCTACTGTACTAGGTTGTACTTACTACGTGGTTAGTACAACAGTATAGATAATTAATAATTATATTATGTCTTACTCTCTAATTAGTATATTTTTGGAAATAAGCGCAAACTTTATGTTCTTGCATTATACTTAATATGTATCAAAGTAGGTAGGTATGGTGACTTTTGAATAAATACCTAAATAACTGTTAATCTGTTTAAAGCTGTCAATTTTTGATATAGTGTGTTGTATTTTGTTTTTAATTTCTTAAAAACGATACAAAAAATGGTTCATTTCTTTGCAGTGCCTTATGTAACTAGGTACTTTGTGATTGATAATATAGCACTGGAATTATACATTATATTTAATACTAGTAACTTATCCAGAACATATTCTATTTATGTGCTAAATGTCATCCAAATCCATTCAGTCGTTTATGCGTGATTGTGTCACAAACATCGTCAGGAACTTTTACAATTAGGTATAATATTAGCAGGATTGATTATGCTACAACTGCCATCGTTAAATTAACTTACAATAAGTTTAAAAACGACTACTTACACGACTATATTCCCAGAATCCCAGAGGGATTAGTCAGTTGATATTCTAAATATATCGAAATGGTACCATATCATTATTTATAATATCCACCTTTTTTTAAGTGTCAAAACTTTGTCCTGTGTGCCATAAAGTATAATAAGTAGGTATAATATCATGTTATATCTATATGTATAAAAGATATAAAACCTTGGCAAGACACAAGTGTTATAATAAAAGTGAAAAGGAGGTAATTAGCCGCAGTTAATGTGGCAAGAACATAAGGTGCCGACTGCGACCGAAATATTTAATGAGACGTGCGAAGCGGTGTGCCTTAACAGGTGCAGGCACCTACGTAATTGCACTTTACTATAAGGTACCATACCTACTGCGGTACTGTACGCAACTAGGTAGGTAACTTGATTTACTTATTGTTAAAACGACTTCTAACTGAACTTATAAACATTACCTACGTACATTTGCATCAGCCATATTCTTACTGTATATTAGATTTTCTCAAAATTCAACCACTCGCACTCCTAACTAAACGCAGTTTTACTTTACCCAGGTGAATAAATTGATTTTGAGATTTAAAACATATATCTACGGAGGTAAAAGTTTGAAATCTTTTTCACAGTAGGATCTAGCAGTCTTGCTGATCATGTTCATACCGATTCAAGCATTGGAAACGTCTGGTTATGTTGTTTTTCGACAATTTCCGTAAAAACCTAATTTTTGATAAAAATTGATCAGCGGCATTCATCGCAAATATGATTCTAAGTCAATAATCAACTATTATTTCAGAAACACAATCCGTTCGATTCTTATTCTGAAGCTTAAATTTTAAATGTACCTCCCAATTCCAACACTCCGCGTTCCAAAGTTTTATAGTATATCTTTCTGATGAACACGGTGTAAGTGACAGCCTAGCAAATACTGAAACGGTGAACTCAGACTAGACTCAAGCCATCAAACTGAACAACTTTCACTGTGGAGCCTAATTCAGGAACCGCGAAAAAAAATCCCATACATTTTAGCGCTCTTACAGAAGAAAATCGCGCTCATAGAGTTTACGGTCGCGCGACCCTCCGCGACACACGGCGACAGCAAAGTGTCGCTCGTCTCTAAGAGCGCTTTGTCGGGTAGGTATAACAGTTTTTTATGGGACAGCTGATTTTTTTTTTCGGGTTCCCGAGGTAGGCTCCATAGTGGAAGTTGTTCAGTTTGATGGTCTGAGTTCACCGTTTCAGTATTTGTAAGGCTGTCACTTACACCCTGTATACATAAATTGTAATTTGTTAATCAGAATTGGCTAGAAACGTAAATAGAAATCGGAAAATCTTTTCGTCCCTATATGTATAATATGGAATGAAGTATAAGTAGGAAAGGTACCTTTTTTGTAGGTACTACGTTACTAGTTTTTTAACCGACTTAACAAAAATGGAGGTTATCAATTCGATACGTATTATAACGTATGTATGTAATATTATTTGGAATTGCAAAATATTCATATATATGATAATCTATTAGGGTTTCGAAACAAATATACAAAATTTCATAGGTATGTATGTATGTTTGTCCACGCATTTGTGCAACTGTTAATCGGATTGTGACCATTCTTTTTTATTGGCTTACATTTACTCCAATATAGAGAACAGTGTAAGTTTCATCTAAATCGGTTTAGTAGTTTTCAAGATATGGACTAATACGTGTAAGTGTGACGGCCTGATTTGTATGTATATACGCGATAACTTCGGCATTTCTTGACCGATTTGGATGATTCTTTTTTATTTCTGAAAGATTAACTCCCGAGATGCATCCATTTTAATTTGGTGAAGATCTGATGACGCGCTTCGGAGCTACACAATAGAACTCCTCAAAAGTTGACATCAAATCATCGGCGATTGAATCATTTGCTTCTAATCGATGTACCTACCCTTAGCGTGTATAAGGATAACTGATATCTGAGGCAAACTTATATATTTCACCACAAAAAATTGAGAAATAAACAAAATTTTAAGAAAACATTCAAACCGCCTTCAAAAAAACAAAACAGTAAAAAATAATATTGTAGCCGATGACTTTTTCCTTCGCATCTATAAGAACATGAATTTGTTTTATTGGAGTCTGCATCAAGCTAAGCCAAATGCAAATGCAAGCCCTGTCGCGAATCCGGCTTGACGGCGATTTCGATAAAAAAATACATGTTCTTATATAGGGTGAAATTGATATCATTAGCATCCTTTTAAACTAAGAGTCTACCCATCGAACTGAACAACTTTTAGTATGGGAGCAAACCTATCGGAGCAAAAAAAAATCTGTTGCATACATTTGAGTCGCGAACTCGCGCGTCGAGATTGCAGTTTATGGGACATCTGATTTTTTATTTGCTCCGATCGGTTTGCTCCCATAGTAAAAGTTGTTCAGTTTGATGGGTAGACTCTTAGTTTAAAAGGATGCTAATGATATCAATTTCACTATGTAAATGCGAAGGAAGAAGTCATCGGCTACAATATTATTTTTTACTTTTTTCGTTTTTTTGAAGGCGCTTTTAATTTTTTCTTAAATTTATTGAGTACGATGACCCAAATTACCTAGTGATCATGAACAAAACAATAGGCAAGCGCGTATTATAGGTTAGATATTTAAAGGACTTTAAAGCTTTTATGTGAGAATTGATTCTCCCCTTGTATTTACTGATATAATACCTAGAATTAATTAATGTCGACCAACATTCATTATCGTCTCCAACGTGAACCTCTACACAGTGCCCTAGTTCAAATACCAACACAAATAAATCAACAGTCACATTTAACGTTAATGAAGGTGTGTTACGCCGCGCCGTTACGCCCGTATGCGCCCGCGCCGACACCGTCGTTCGGCGCCCTAATTTGACGTCGGCGCGCCATATTTCAGCGCCGCTATCTAATCACACGGGGATGTAACCCCCGCGCCTGCAGCTGACGCTAAAAACGACGCACGCGCCGACATACTTTTTGCTATCTATTACACTCATTTATTGCCTTTTCCACGCACTAAGTCACGCGAGTTAAACAGTTTTGATGCTTATGACTAAAGAGACTAGATCTATGTCGAGGGATTTTACATGAGGTATCGAAATTAATGACCCTATTAAAGATGAATCTCTGGCAGATAACGTAGATAAGATTAGATAGCGCACTGCGCTGCGCCCGCGCTCGCTCGTCAGTTCGCAATATGACGATGACGTGAGGCCTGCTGCCTGCTGCGGGACGGGACGGGACGGACCATGCGGCGAAAACGTTACACTGCCTTATTATAGCACCTCTGACTCGCGCTTTATGCGATCTGTCAATTTTATTGGTTCACTAATCGACTGATTTGTTGTATCAATGTTTAGTAAATGATTGTTAGTTCGATGTTAACATGTTTACAACATCTATTCATCTCATCTGAATATACTTATCACAAGAACCGTTTCGCTGCGATTTAGATACAATACCTTTACAAACCGTATTTGATGTTTAAGTCCAGTAGCACACATAAAAACAAACAAAGCTTGTGGTTTGATGAATTACAATACAATGAGCGTTTTTCTTTTGGTTTTCAAGGGGATCGATAGATGGCGCTACGGTCTGTGCGAAAAAAGTCAAAGTTTTTGAAAGTCTATTTACTTATAATTATTTTGTTGCCATCTCAATCCTGGGCTTGTCGCTACTAGCTACTTAGATTGTTTCTTTTATTTTAAGAACCTAATTCTTGATGGAACATCGTCGTAAAACTAATAAAAGACAAGACACTAGTGAAGTGCATGTCATGTGAGGGCGGCACCTGCGGCTGCGGCTGCCACTTGACACCACATGCAGCGCGGCGGTGACACCCGAGCGGTCCCGAGCGGCCCCGATCGATCTCAAGTACAGTTTTTGTGTGGGAACCGCAGTATTCACCGTTATAACGATGACACTTATCTAAACTATTATAAAACTGTAGCGGGAAGTTTGTCTGTACATTGAAGATATTAACAAAAAAAAAGTTACGATATGGTTTTTAGGTGTCCCTGATTCCATTTCACCAATTTTTGGATTTTTTGTCTGTCTGTTTGTTTGTGTGTTTGTTTGTTTGTTTGTTTATTTGTTTGTTTGTTTGTTTGAACGAGTATCACGCAAAAACTACTGAACCGATTTTGATGAAACTTTTTTTGTTTGATAGCTTATGATCTGACTTAAAATCTGGTATATAATTTATCTCGCTACATTGACGGGAGCCGGAGATATAAACATATAACCGCAAGTGCAACCAATGTACGGTGCCATTTCAATTTCAAGTAAGTAACACTAATTAAAATTAAAAGACTTGTAATAAAGTAAGCTAATTCTGAAGACTGTTTCATTTATAAATAACGAAAATAACAACAAATTACAAAATAAATACCAATAATTATAAATTTTATCATTGTCCAGTGCATTGTTAGTATAACATTGTTTTTCTTTTTGGCTATAAAATCTTTCAAACTCCATGGAGAAAACCTTTGCATAACAAAAAAAACCTTAGTACTGGCCACAAGAAAAAAAGATTCGAACTACAAATTTCTTGACATTTTGTAGAATTACAGTGCAACCAAAGCAGCTCCTGCTTTAGTTGCACTAGAGTGTAATAGAGATAGTAAGTACTACGTACACGTACATGAGCAGGAGTAATTATTAAAAAAAAACTGCACGCCAATTTCAAACAAAGAGAATATAATCATGATTTCAAATCAGCAGCCGAAAGATGTCTAAAACTCTATTTTTAATTCGGAATGTTTTTATTTACGGTGTAATCACACAGTGTGATGTAATACACATTTTACGCAAGACTGGATAATAGCTAATATTTTAAAGCAATTATAAGACAGGTAAGAAACTATTTTGAAATACCGTAAATTATTACTAAAATACAAATGAACGAACTCTAACAAATTAATAAGGGTCGGTTTTTTATGCCGCCGATGCGATGTGCCGCCGTGCATTTTGCGCCCGATTCGATTAAGGGGATAATATATTTTTCTACGGCGCTCCATACAAAACGAAGCTTAGTTTAAACATTTAGTAATTAAAGTAAAAAATGAATGGTTTTAAAACAATCTAGAAGCCAATATCTGTGATTTCCTTTTAAATGTTTAGTTCTAAAGTTATCTTAACTCAAAGTTTGTAGTCCGTGCTGCGGTCCGTCCGTGTCGTGTGTCGTCCACCATTTGTGCTCTCTCTGAGGAACCTTCCACAGCCCTACGGACTGTCGCTTGATATGAGCTTTACATTAATTAATGTAACATTCGGCAATAGCCGACTGCGTCCTTCCGTACGAAATTATTCGCTGGAATCCAGGCGCATACGTGCGCCTCAGCCGTTGTTTCAAATGCACGCATTGAAAGAGCAAAACTCGAGGTTGATCTATGGCATCCTATGTTCAGATACTCCACAGTACCTCAAAGGCTCAAGAGCCGCAAAAACTTTCTGAAGTGTGTCCACCCTATACAAGGTATTGGTAATGGTCCTCGAGCTAGATATGACCTCTGGCGAAGAAAGAGCACGCTACCCGACCCGTTTGTCCCCCCCTCGGAAAGCCTTCCCCCAGGACATGAACTACCCAGGCCGATTTGGAGGTCTTTAAACAGGCTCCGAACTCAAGTCGGCCGGAGTAAGGAGAACGCAAACTTGCGTATGGACGCTGCTGGTAGTGCTATCCGCGTGGCAAAATACTGGGCTGGAATGGTCTTCATTGTAATAGAGTTGACATTGGAACGATAACTTTCATGCAATTTCGACGTTCGAATATCCGGGTCAAGAACAAAGAACATTGTATATAGTATTCGTCCGGGTAGACCCCTGCTGTCAAACGTCAAACGGTGACGTTGCAGTGGAATGCGGCCGTCACCGATTTCGCGCGCATCTGACCGGATTGCAAGATGTATAGGGTCCTTCTTATATGCAGACAGTTTTTTAAGGGGGTGATCAGACCATCATACTGAACAACTTTCTTTATGGGACCAAAGGCGAAATCACGAAAAAAAATCAACTGTTCCATACAAAACTGCAATCCTACTCTACAAAAATGTATGGGGCAGAAGATTTTTTTTCGCGATTTCGATGTTAGTCCCATAGAGAAAGCTGTTTGATGGTCTGATCATCCTCTTAAAAAGTGTCAGCATATTAAGTTAAATATATAAAAAATAAAGTAATATATATGTAATGCGCCCCGACGCGTTCCGTTCAGTGATAATCATACTTAAAAAATAATTTTGTATCTGCCAGTACACTTGATTGTTTTCAGTAATGAAAAATGCCATCACGGAGAAGAACTAATAATCTCACTAATATTATAAACGTGTAAGGTTGTAATGTTGTATGTTTGTGGCACGCATAAACGGCTGAATGGATTTTGATGAAATTTGGCACGCAGATAGAATGTGTTCTGGATTAACATATAGGATACTTTTTATCCCAGTTATGGGTTCCTGTGGGATAAATTACAATGTTTTATCATGCTGAAACATGTATCACGTTTTTATTCTATGCTCACTAGCGCTAATTTGACGCTGAAAGATGCATTTGTGTAGATTTCAGTGATTTTTTTTAATTCTTTTGTTATTTTTGAGGTTTTAACCCTGAGGTTACGTCAGCCCATTTCAGTGATAAAAATAGTATTTGCTTTTTCAACAGTTTTGACAACAGCTGTGTAGTATATTTGGTATATGGTTAGATTTTCGTGCATGAGGTGGAGGTTCGATTCTTGGTCGAGAATATTTTTTTTTTTTAAATACATTCAACAACTATATCCATTTTTCACCGGATTAGACAGAGGCAGTTAGGCTTGATATGTTAAGGGCCTGACCTTAATCGTAATAATATCCTGAGATCATATTAGATCTAATATTAGCGCAGGATGTTTTCTTTTGGCTTTTTTCAAATTTTAATCCTACCATCCTACTAGGTATCTCACTAATATTAATTGTATGTTTGTGGTTCAATCATCAACACGGCTCAGAAATTCGGTCTTACAGATTTGATTGTATAGGTACTGGGCGAATTGGAAAAATTTTTTTTTTTATCGTGTCGACTTCAAATTCTGAACAAAGTCTCTAAATAGTAGCTTGCCAGAATCGGGCAACCGATACTGCACCGTTGCTAGCGGTCATGAGCTCCTCCTGCGTGCAGATGTTAGGACACGCAGGGCACGATGTGAGATGGGCCATCGTTTGTGGTGTTCCACACAAGCAAGTCACATTTTGCGCATCCGAGTATCCCCACCTGACCATTTCGTCCTTACTGCGACCGACCTGGGTTCGAAGTCGGTTTAAAGACTTCCAGTTCGCCCAAGGCAAGTCATGTCTAGGCTCTCAGACGGCGACACAAATGGAGTTGGGAGGGACACTTTTTGTCGCCATAGAGTACACCTTGCTTGCGCTGGGCCAGTGTTCAGGGGGTCGACACACTTCATAAAGCTGCGTCGGCTTGGCAGCCTTTGCGGCGCAGGAATAAAGCCATGCATGAGATGTCGTGTGTAGTCCGCCATTTGGGCTCTCTCTGAGGAACCTGCCACAGCCCTACTTACATCTGGGGGCGCTATGCCAGCCAGTGGGTAAAGCAACTGTACCGGTTTCAAGCAACCAGTTATAATCCGAAACGTTTCGTTCAGTGCCGGTATCCACCAGCTTGGCGTGGGCAGATCGGCCCCACACCGGGCACGCGTATTCTCCAGTGGAGAACGCGAGAAAAATAATTAAACAAATAAATAAATAACGCTCACAGGCACAAACATTATTTTAATTATCCGAAGCAAGCATTATAGGATTTTTATTGTGGAAACCATACAACAACGGCATATACATATAAAATCCAAGACCGAACCGGGACTCGAACCCAGGACTCTGGTTTGGCAGTCCGGCGCGGTAACCATTACACCAACCGGGTCGGCAAATACTAAAAATCCTCTTTCTTTTAACCTTTTCTAAAGTTAGTGTTCATAATTTTATCGTAGTATTGTTTTCATCTTAATAGATGGCGTTGGGTGTTTTTTTGAAGCAAGTACCATACTTAATTCACGCTCAAGACATCTCAGATATTCGGTCTTACAGATTTGATTGTAAAGTTACTTACCGGCTGAATAATTAAATAAATAAATAACGCTTACAGGAACATTGTTATGATTCCAAGCAAGCACTATAGGCTTTTTATTATAGAAACCATACAACAACGGCACAAACATTTATAACATCCATGACCGAACCAGGTTTAGAACCCAGGACCCTGATATCGACATAAATAAAAAACGAATAAACGACGAACAGTAGAAAAATTAAAGTGATGGATCCATGACTTTTATCTGATACCTACAGACTTACTTGGGGTACTTTCTGATTTTGATTTATCTTAAGTTCATGATTTTCTTATCTTATTATGGGAAATGGCAAGCCAGCAACACTTCGACCCAATGGTATCTTTTGTATTGACCCCTACATATTATTTTCTTCATCCTTGAAAAACTTGGAAAATGAGGGAGGCAATAGCGTTCAGGGTAAGAAACCTGTAATGAATAACCATCTCTCAGGAGTCACATACGTTTACCCACCAAGACATCGCAGTCACACAGTACAAATGTTCCATGGTTTCCTCCTCCTCTCCACACGCTCGGCAACCGGGATCTAAGAGTGAGCTTTATCGTGCCTGTTGCGTAGTGCCCAGTGAGGGCTCCGACGATGGCACGAGCTTTACTCCTGCTGTTGTTCAGTATGAACTGTGGGATTCGTGTTGTTATATTTGTTATACTCTGACACCAGGGCTTTGCCCACACGATAATAAGAAGATTGCTGATGAATTTCCTGCAGTGTTGCAGACCCGAGAGGCCAGAGCATTCTAGCCTGTGTCTTTTATCAGCCCATTCCTTAATCTATCCATTCTAATGTTACATGCCAGGATTCCTAGACTTGGTTCGGACCATGACCTTCATGACCTTAGACGAGACATTAGACAAAATTACATGTCCACGCAGACGAAGTCGCGGGCAAAAGCTAGTAATACCCTAAAACTTACCAAAACTGGCGCCAATTTCTTTCAAATACGATGTAACAGTTAGGTACCTAATTATGTTTTGAATGGAATTTTAAACCGCGAGCGACTATAGTCCAACAAACCCGCAACTGGACTAGCAATGAAATCAAATTGGAAAGTAAATTAATCAGAAGTAAAATCATTCATCATTGTAGATGTGGTTATGATTTAATGATGGTAGTCCCCGCCACAAGGTTTGTTAAATAAACGCAAGACTTGCTTCCCTTGTAATTATAAACACTAAAGAACTTTATTGGATTGTTTTATGTACGGTACATAATTGTAAGTATGAATATCTATCAAAATAAAAAATTAAAAGTCTCTATTCCTGAGAAATGCGTTCATAAACGACCTTCAAAATTCCTCATATAGTTCATTCCTAACCTTCATTAGATCTAATAATAAGAGACCAGATAAAACTTCAATAACGCTAAATGAAGCACTACGAGTGTGGTAGATACATCGGACTACTCGTACGATATCGGTGCGTAATGTACATTGATTGATTATCGAGTGCGATACGCCAGATACCCGGGTCACGTGACCCCGGGCTGCACTCCCGAAATAGAAAGAGCACAGAAACAAAAACATGCAGACATTCCGCAGTCAAGCAATCGATGGTCTAATCTAAAGCTCTAAGCTCTACTGGGCGAAATTAATATCATTAGCATCTTTTTAAACTAAGAGTCTACCCATCAAACTGAACAACTTTTACTATGGGAGCAAACCGATCGAAGCAAAAAAACAATCTGCTGTTCCATACCAAAATGTAATCTGCAATGCCTCCTACTCGACTCAAATAAATATCTTGGACATTGTCACACAAATTATCTAGTCACATTTAAAGTACCTGGACTTGGGTTATGATGGCTAGACAATGATATAGAATACATATATAGATACAAACATCCATGACTCGAGTAGGTACAAATATTCATATTCATCATATAAATGTTTGTCCATTACGGGATTCGAACCCGCGACCCTCGGCACAGCAGGCAGGTTCACTAGAGACTGAGTGCCGTCATGTAAATGTATGCAACAGCAGATTTTTTTGTTCCGTTCGGTTTGCTCCCATAGTAAAAGTTGTTCAGTTGGATGGGTAGACTCTTAGTTTAAAAGGATGCTAATGATATCAATTTCAGCCTGTATAAAGATCGAGGAGAAGGTAGCTAGGGACAATATTATTCTTGCTATTTTATGGATAGCAAGAATATTGAAACAAGTGATTTGTTTACCTGAGAGTTGCAACAAGCTCTGGGTGCTCCGGAGTGCATTACCTTCAGCGTTGAAGTGTGGTAGAACGGTGCGGTAATATGTATTTTAAGGGGGCTTGATTCAATCATCCTTAACAACCTTCACTATGGAATGGAGCCATATTCCACATCATTATTTAGATCGAGTAGGTATAGCTGTTTTGTTAGATGATCTGAAACACTCCTTAAATATGACCATACACACTTTTCTGTTATATCCTGTGTGTATGGCGTGTGCATGTGATTGTTAACCATATTTTATCTCAATCTAGGGCTTAGTGTCGGAAGAAATCAGGATTATAGTAAGTACCTATGTATTGATTACGGGGTAGTTGTGAGATGATAGTAGGTATCTAGTGTGAATTCTATACTGAACCCATGTAACGCGAGGCACCCGCAGAAGCTCCAAGTGGCGCCGGCGCCGGCTGGCGGCGACCGACGCGACGCGAGTGGTTTAGCGCTGCGCCTGCGCTCTGTTCTGACACGACGCAGAGATCTCAAGTGCTTCTAAAAGCGCCCACGCCGCGCCGCCGGCATCGGCACAGCGAGCGTTGGCCTAGGTCGGCTCCGGATTGTTACTAACTCTTGTTTTAGAAGGGGAAAATAAACTGCTGCAACTGTTTAGATCAAAGACCCGCAAACTAAATTGCGTGTGGAGAAAATTTACCGCAGGGAAATGAGATTGCAACCAAAGTGCCTACCTAACCTACCTGTCAGACAACCGAACCGAATCTTGAAACAATTGCCGTTTTTCCTATAACTTCGCACCTAGAAATCGATCGAATCAGCCCACATAAACCCACTGCTAGGAGTGCTAGGCATAGGCCTCCCTTTTATTGCGCCATTCCTCACGATCCTGTTATAATATGCTCCTCTGCGAAACCGTCACTCTTACAAAGTCGGACCAACGTGCTAATGGTCTTTGTACTGACCCCCGTTTCTCTCTTGGCCACCATCCTTATACTGCTTTAGTCCATCGAGCATCGTACGTACCATCTACCCATGTGTGCTGTCCATCTCCACTTCAAATTTGTGATAAAGATTGGGAAAAAGTACCTACTGTGTAAGTAACTTACCTATTTAGTTGAAAGGTCAGTCTCACCCTGAGAATATTTTCTTGAAACGTCAATATTTTTGAAAAGTTCATCGTAAAACCTTCACGTGCCGAGAATAAATTACTGCCCGACGTTCAAGATACTTTCAATGGTGACACAAATATAAAGTCTGCAGCGGCAAAGTTACTTTATTGAGCTAACGGCGTCTCGCCGCCGTCGCGTCGGCCGTCGCTCTCGACGTAAATTCAATGGATAATATTCGGGAGAGGTCCGAGGCAGGCCGTAAATTGAAGCAACTCCTCCCCCGCCCCTCTGCTCGAGGCCCTCCCCCGCCGCCGCCGGTCGCTAATGTACCGCATAAATCCATACTCCTAGCGAGTGCCGTCGGGCTGGTGCGGCCACTCGCCCGCGATACGTATGTACCTACTAACTATCTATATACGAATGAGATCAGTACTTACTTTAATAACCCAAAACAATTTCTTCCTGGTTCACTCTGAAACCTGGCTCATATCATGGACAGCTATGGATGATGCAGGATGCTATTTTGTTTCCAGGATCTATTTTTAGCATCATCTTGTCCATAAATAACGAAAGGGCTCACAATTCACACACGTCATGTATCGGTTGTGCACCGACCTCGTAGAATTCGTAGATGCATGTTTGCGTCCCGCGGAGGAGGGAAGTGGCGACTAGTGGCGCGTGCGGAATGTCTCCGAGGGTGTTGGGTGTCTGTACGATGATTTACCTACAAGCTTCCGAGGTACACGTGCAGCTCGTCTATTTCCACACGTCCTTGTTTGAATTACTGCGTTTAGGAAGTTCATTTAGCGAGCCAGTGCCAGATGTCTGTTTGATTGAGTACAGATATTTTGTATTTATAGCGTACGATTAGTGCTCCCTAGCTGCAGTTCTATCCATAACGTATGGCTTCTTTACGGACAAAATAAGAAGATTAAGAATAACAAATGTTTGTCAATTGTTATGTCTGACTCTATTATACAAACTTAAACGAGTGGAATATAAAAGTTATTCTATCTAAGTCAATCTGAAGTAGTAGAGATCAGATCAGACAGCGGACTTCAGAGTGGAGCGCGGAGCGTGGGCCGCTCGCGTCCTGACACTAATTGAAGCCGCAGCGGCGCGGGCGCATGCGGGGGGAGCCGGGGCAGCGGGGGCAGGGACCTGGGACCGCTATAAATCTGGCCACATGTCGATATCCACTCGCTGTTATCGACCACTTACCCGCGCCCCGCGGCTCGCTCGCTACTCACCACACCGTCACTTTTTGCCGACGTAACTCGTAAAGTTTTAGCGAACCCACTAATAACTACAAATTCAGTTAACAACATGTGTCTGTAAAATAACACCGTTCCTAAAAATAGCTTAAGGAATGAAAAACTGACGACGATATTTCATAATGTAGACAAATAGGAATGTGTAACCGACGCACGCTTGTAAAACATCTCATACTCATAATAAAAACAAGCTATTTTAATTGAACTTCCTTAACGAGTGTTGAATGGTATCTAATCTGTCAATTTAAAAATTGTTATAAAATTATTGTCAAAACGTATACAGTTATGGTAAGTTAGCTAGTTTAGCTACCCCTTAATAAAGCATAGGTTACCTACTTGATTTTCGTGGGGTGGTTTTGTATGATAAAATGTGATGTAATATCTCTTTTTTGGTTAAATAAGTTCCGATAACGATTATTATTGTACCTAACCTAACCTCGATGACACACTGGGTCCTTAAAGGAGAATTGGATAGAAAAATGTCAGAGCGTCGGGTGTGGTGTACTCAGCAGTTTTGAAGCCATGTAAAAATTTTAAATGGACTTTATTGCAAAAAACCAAATACAGTTGATTACTAAACTATTTTCAGTGTTTTCATTAAACATACATTGATTCCATTTTAGTGGGGGACAACGATAACATACTTTCCCGTTGACCCCAGAGGAGAACATACGGGGACAGCGAGAATTTTTTTGCCTCCGCTGGGGCTGTAGCCGTGGGGGACGTCGGGAATAACCCGTTTTTTCGGGCAAAGATTTATTTTATTTATTGCAACTCCTATAAACTAGGATCAACACTGGCGACCACTCACCACACTAGCCGGAGGACAACTCTTAACTGTCGTGGTTGTAGTGTAGGTGTGGTTAGTCAAAGAAGATAGGAGGAGTAGGAAAAAATATGCATGGTGAAATTAATATCATTAGCATCCTTTTAAACTAATAGTCTACCCATCAAACTGAACAAATTTTACGATGGGATCAAACCGATCGGAGTAAAAATATCTGCTGTTGCATGACATTTAAGTCGAGTCGGCATTGCAGTTTAGTATGGAAAAGATGATGTTTTTGCTCCGATCGGTTTGCTCTTATAGTAAAAGTAGTTCAGTTTGATGCGTACAAACTTAGTTTAAAAGGATGTAAATAATATCAATTTCATCCTGTATATCCGACTCTCTATTGCAAAAGGAAGGCTGAACAAGAAAAAGCATGGCTATCAAAGTAGTTCTCCTACATTAGATTGACTAGGTACAGTAGTAAGTAGGTACCTAATGGTTATTGATGGAACGCTACACAGTAAGAATTAGGAAATTATTTTCACATAGGTAACTAATTTTAAAAATAATTTTTATTTTTTCTTATTATTTTTATTTAATTTTAATGTACAACGCTTCCTTTATTTGTCTTTAATAAAAAAACTATAATTCATTTTAAAAATTATAGAATAAAACTTCAAACAAAATTTGGAAAAAGACTGCTTTTGTGGCTCCATGTAGAGAATTGCCACTTTGATTCCAGATGACATGCCGTATCAAGTGGTGATTGTCCTATGTTGCTGGCTCTTCACACATGACATGAGAAACATTCCAACCCGGGCGAATACATTTTTTTCTCAAGCGTCGTCATTTAGAAGAAAAATAGAGAAACGAAAACGATTCGGTTGTTCCTAACCGGGATCCAAACGATATAAACTATTGTGTATTTTAACATTTAATGTATCAACTTAGCAATTTACTTAGGTACCTACCTACATATCGTAGGCAGCTTCAGTAGATAGGTACTTATAATCTTTTATTTAGTTATTCAATTCAATTCATTTATTTTATTTCAGATCATAGATCCATAGAGATCCATAGTGGTGTTAGTAACAATGACTTCAAACAATGTTGGTGACAATTTTTTTTTATTTATGTAAGGCAACTTTCCATCAACATTTTTTATCCTACTAAACTTACAAAAAATGTCTTAACCCAACGATTGTTTTTATTGTCATGCATGGCTGGACAAACTCGAAGGGCAAAGAAAAGTCTCTAATGAAGACAAATGAACCAATAACTTACGTTTTAATCAAATAAACAAAAACGGCTATCGCACGTGATATTACTGACAGAGTTACGGAAAAATATATGTAACTAATTTGTTGCAATGATTTCAAAATTGTGATATTAGGTAACTGAGTCACTGTAGCAAGTACATTTGCCAACGTTTTACTGTTTAGTTTAACATCAGAAGCCCTACTTATTCTTTATAACTATGGCATTAGCGAGCACGATGCCTTGGCGAGCGTAGTGATCACACGCAGATATCGGTCAGTCCGTACGTGGTACGTGCCGTATCACCCCGCTATCTGTCGGTTCTCGGTTGCATTCCAAGTGGGAGCGATACGCGCTCATTATCACTCGCTCTGATTTACAAAGAGACGAGACACAAACACATGCACCTTGCGTATTATCTACACTAACATTTAGTTATCAGCTCTGAGCTATTAATTCGTACATCAACACTCTTGTTACTACCCACGGTCTTGACGCTTAATCATCGAATGCGCATGCGGCATGCATGCGTGATATCGAAATATTAGTTAACATTAAATTTTTATCGATATGTGTGTAAATATGGATACTTATGAATCATTTGTGATTATCAGAGACACAAAAGCCACGCTGTTCAACTGAAACAAATGAGATATTTAAAATCACCGGTAATAATTCATCATCATCATAAGCCTATAAACGTCCCACTGCAGGGAACAGGGCACAGGCCTACCTTCAAGGAGGGTGTACTAATGCCGGTAATTATATGTAGCAGAGCTATTTCCAGCTGTATAACTGTAACACTGCAACTAATTACTACTGATCTATTGTATTAACTATAGGTATTAGGTACGTTTTCCTCTACCGTCGATTAAGTTATAATTACAATTTAGCTCACTGACTTATATGTATCTATTTTCTTAAATTCAAAGTGGTGCACGCCAGAAATCGAACCAGATCCACGCGATTAAAGTGAAAATTCTCTTCCACAACATAAAACCAATGTGGCATTCAAATTTTCCAACCAACCCAATGATAATGCTGGTAGGTGCCTACGTAGGGTTACCGATAGACCCATCTCACTTTCAGTTTATAAGCTATCAGATGCTCTAATTGAGAGCCTAGTCTAGCAAATTTTTTGATCGGATTATTTATAAATCGGTGGATCGTTGATGAGTATAGTTCACAATAAATCAATATTAATGTTACCCCTTCATCGCAGGTTCACCGGCCGCTCATCGGACCATGGTGAAGCACTGACGGCGCCAGCGACTCGGTACAGAAGACAATGTTTGGGGGCAACAGCGGCGGCGGCGCGCACGGGGGTGCGTACGGCGGCGGCGGGGAGTGCGCGGAGGGGTACGGGCTGGGCTACGTGGCCGGCCGCCAGTACGCACACTTCGCGCCGCACCAGAACGTCTGGCACCACCACGCAGCGGCCGCAGCAGCTGCTCACCACGACTCTTACGGTACGTAGGTGCGAGGTAGAACTGGTGCCCGATTGAGTGTCAAGGTTCTGGAATCAAACCTAGAAGACGCAAGCTTACCATGAGCAGCAGTATTCTCTAGTGAAAAGATGTGTCCTAACCCTAACACTATATCAATCCCGTCGCGGATTGAAATTGGGATATAACTTCTTAGGTATCGTACGGTGCGACTATGATTGGGAAACTCTCGGTAGTAGGTACCTCCATGAAACAGTGATGACCAATCGATATCCCAAGTGTAGAGTTATGGAAAATCTCCTATCCTATGGGAACGATTGTAGCCAATGTGCTGCACTAATGATGATGATGAACAATCAGCTCACGGTCTCGGGAGGATCAAATAGCATAATCCAAATAACAATTATCCTTATATGAATATTCTCGACGACATCCTGTCTAAGGCCAAACTATAACCGATACATTTTCGAAACTGAAATAAATCCAGGAAGGAAAATGAGACTTATTATTGCAGCAATAGTTTCAAAATATCACAATCACAAAGACGTCAATTAACCAGCAATCATCGCTATTTGCCGGAAGTCTAGTCCGTACTTACGTATTTTTAACGTTACGAAATGAGGCATCCTAGGCAAAATCAGATGCTGCGATCAATTTTTCAGTGTATACCAAGATTACCAAGTACGTAGCTTAGTATTAGTACCTACCTAACTGTTTGCAGTGCAGATGCACTCTTCGTCTTTAGATTGAGGCAGTTAAGTATCTACCTCTTTAAACTGATCGAACGGGAAATCATAAGAGCTATGTTTTCGATTATATCGATGCAAGATCGATAATGTATTTATGACAGATAATGCATTTTTCATTAGGTATAAGTAGAGGTAGGTAACTAAAAATATATGTGTAAAAGCATTATCGCCAAAAACTGTTAAAATACACCATGTCGATTTGGTGCCGATCGAATCAGGTACCTAGTTCTCCAAGAACCGACTGTCAGCATAGCATTGCTTCATAGACTTCAGTCCGTATATATCCGATCGTTGACATAGCGCATTGCATCGTGAATCTAAATACCAACTGATTACCAAAAGAGCACTACTTTTCCTCTTCAATTGGGCAGTTTCAGGTTCACAATGAACACAAACAGGATAAATTAAGAAATCATGAATCGGAGTCAAAACGTCCCGCGGTACAGTCCGGTACAGTGCCGTGCAGGGCATAGAAGCTTGTTATTGTTAGAAAAGAAACCGCAATAACAAGCGGAGTGAGTCAACATCGCGTCGTCGGTCGTCATTCGCAGAAAGATTCCCTCCAGCCGGGAGGATAAAATCCTTGTTTTTGTAAGATTTGCTACTAATGACCGCTTGCTCTAGATCTGGCGATGTAGATACTTAAGTTACAGGCTGGAGCGTGCGGAGAACATTACCTACTATTCCATCATAATCATACTGCCTTTACGGTCGGGTACTGTTGACCCAACATAATATGTCTTGCTCTTAGGGGTCGGTGGTCGAACCTAAATATAATGTCTTCTCCTAGCCAAAAATTTTGGACCGAGCAATCATGTCTCGGAAAACACGTACTTTTTGTGGTTTTCCTGCCACGCTACTGACTGAAGGAAGCAAGGTGGCAAGCGCCAAGGTCAAAGAGCTGCCCCTAAGCTCCCTTTGTTATTAAGATAAGACGTCACATAGGGTAGTCCTATTCATTCTTTCTTTTAAGTAGTTACTTTCGTACTTCATCTTACCTGGTTTATGTTAATATGGTATCTTCTTGGATATAATGATTGTGTGATTATAATGTCTAGCATTTCTTGCAGCTGCTTCAGGTATTTCAATAGACTTTAGGAACTACAAAAGCCTCCAAACCTCTAAATTTAAATTTTGTGTTGGTTAGAAACATAGGTAAATCGCTATCAGTACAAAACTTGTGGTCGTCAAATAATCGCTATGTACCTATTGCTATTGGTACTTGGTAGTGTTGAGTAGCGATGATGATTCAGGCGCGATAAGGGCAGCTCGGGCAGCGGTGAGGCGCGCGCGGACCGCGGAGCCGTCCGTCAGTGCGCGCCCTGACCTCTGACCGCCAGGTCGCGCTATCAGACGGTTCACTGACTGCTTAGATCTGGCCACTTGTGACTTGTTACCTATCGACATGGATTCTACCTCTCTGCTCCCGAATTGGCTGGAAAATATTGCTATGATCGCAGGTCAGTTCTGAAATCACCAGAAATTTTGAGATATTTAAAACTATATATGGTATAAATAATTATCTTGCAAAGATTTTTAAATCAACTTTATAAAAGGAGATTCTGTGTTTGACCCGTATGTTCGCGACCAATGTTACCAAATAGCATTACTTTTGTTTCCAGCAGGTTTTAGCATCAACATCAGCTACAAGGTTTACGACGTCGATGTACTTAGAGTTTGCGTGTTTTGTAGAGTAGGTAGTTAGGTACCTATGGAAACTATCCTAATCGTTACATCTAAGTAATCTGATTGATGTATATTGTGACTAGAATACCTGCTTTTCTAGAAAGAAGGCAAGCTATTTTAAATGTTCTTCGAAAACTAATTTCTGCTATCATTATGTTCCTCAACCTCAACCCAAATGATATAATTTCAAATATTTTAAGTTAAGTTCTGTTTATTTTAATATCTTAAGCTGTATGTATCTTCAGTATTATAATAACGTAAGGTATATGATTGCAGCAGGCGGCGGCGGCGTGGGGTCGGTGGGGACGGTGGGCGCAGTGGGGACAGGTCTGTACGGACAGAACGTGGTAATGGGCTCCTGGTGCGCGCCCTACGACGCCCTCCAGCGACCTCCGGCCTATGGTCAGTAATCTCTTACTTTCATTTATTTCTTTCTTTATTCTCATTATACAAGGTGAAATTGATATCATTAGCATCCTTTTAAATTAAGAGTCTACCCATCAAACTGAACAACTTTCACTATGGGAGCAAACCGATCGGAGCAAAAAAATAATCAGCTGTTCCATACTAAACTGCAATGCCTACTCGACTCAAATGTATGCAACAGCTAATTTTTTTTGCTCCGATCGGTTTGCTCCCTTAGTGAAAGTTGTTCAGTTTGATGGGTAGACTTTTAGTTTAAAAGGATGCTAATGATATCAATTTCACCCTGTATTTAACACTTTAATAGCTTTTGCTCGCGATTAGACTGCGTTGACTTTAATAAACCTATGTGTTCCACGTGTTAATACAGAACATAATTATTCTATCTGTGTGCCAAATATAATCTAAATCAGGTTATCCGTTTATGAGTGATTGAGTCACAAACATCCAAACATCGTCACAAATAATTAGTAGTTAGGATTATATTATACCTATTTTGAATTTATAATATTAGTGAGATTTTTACTGATTAGGTACTTATTATGCATGATGCTCCTTCAGTGACTTATTTTTATGCAAAATGACTGGATTTGATATTTTTAAATGCCGATATAAAGATTGCTAGGTAGGTATGTAGTTTAAAACAAAGAACGAGCCAACTTGATTGAAATTAGTAGGAACTAACATAATTATATACGAATACTTAATATTCTTATTTATGTTTAATTTCGTATTTATATACTTACGCACTTATTTACGTACGTATTTATTTACCGCGATACATTACAAAAAAAGAAAAAAATTTGGGTAAAATATCAATTAAAATATATTGGAGGTATTGACAAATTATAGTATTTTAGTGTACTATCCTATATAGACGATAGTATATAGTACTCAGTATGAAATTATAGTACAAATACTATAACTATAGTACGGAATGCAACACTGAACAAAAGGGCTCTGAACAGGCGTTATAATTAGAAGCAGCTAAATCAATGAATCGGTAGCAGCACCAGCGACGTTATCTGCTCGATGACGTGACGTGCTAAACTGATGTCATCTTCAGTTGTTTTCAATATAGGCATGTTGTTTATTGCGCTCAATTTATTGTTCAATTGTATCCAGACAATTTTAAATCACCGCTCCGATGTCGTGCGGTTTTCTGTTTAAAATAGGGTGATCCAATCCTCCCTACTCCAAGCAAGGTGGAGTTAGGTACCTACACATACTTTATCATATGATCGGCGAGCACAATATATGTATACCAGCAATGGTTGCAGTGTTATAAAGCCATGACTTGCAATACCCCTCCTCAAAATGGACCACTATTATGGATTTATACCCCTTTCGTGAACATCTCGTAACGTGCGAGGATAAAGGAACAAAATTTTGTTTTGACAGTGGAGTGAGCTAATATGTATTTATTTTGCATAGTTTGATAGTCAAAATGGAACCAAGTTAGTAGGTATATCAGGTTATACCATAGAGAATGGGTTATACCTAGACATTAGATGATTAGACACTTATTAGATTAATGCATGTTCATTGGGAGTTTCGTCATGAACTAAATTTTAAAAATTAATATGATTTCGCATTTCGTGTCGGTTGATTTGAACCTATGTAAGTATTAATAGGTAGGAAGGTACTAATAAAGAAATAAGGATAAAGTGTTCTAAACCACCAAACAAATTAATAAGTAGAACCATAACATTTTGACTAATACAGGGTGTACGGAAAAGTATGATTAACTTTTAAACCACATACTCTACCCATCAAACTGAACAACTTTTACTATGGGTGCAAACCTATCGGAGCAAAAAAAACTTGCTGTCACACAAATACATTTCAGTCGAATAGGTATTGCAGTTTAGTACGGAACAGCAGATTTTTTTTTGGCTCCGATCGATTCGCTCCCATAGTAAAAGTTGTTTAGTTTGATGGGTCGAGTATTTGGCTTAAAGGTTAATGAATGAAAACTTCCTTACATTCTGTATAATAATATTTAGGTGAAAAGTTTTGAATTTGCGATTTAACACGAAGTAATACAGGGTGTTAGGGTAAACAGTCGCATTACTTCCCCTACCCCTTCATGCTGAAAATTTGGAAAAGTTGTTCAGTATCGTGGGCACAATCAAACCTTAAAGTAATGCAACCGCTGACCCTAACTAACACCCTGTTATACTATTACCTATTCTGTGATGAAGTGAAAAGTTTTACACTTTCCCTATTGCGCATTCTCCAATTATTGGACAAGAGGATAATGACCATAGATATTCTCATTTTGGGTTAGAGACGTCAATAAGTGATAGGTTAATATAGGTAGCTTATTGGAATAATGTGGTTATTCATTTGTTTTTTGTTCATAAATTGAGAGTGACCCAGCATATTGGGAAAAGGATAATAAAAGTAATTTTAATTATCAGTAAATAGAGTAGAATTGTAAATGTGTGACTAACCCTGAAAACAACAGCGAACGCGCGTACCAACAGTTAGATATTATTATCTTTCCTGTAATATTTCCTCCATCGTCGAAATACCAAGAGTCAACCGCAGCTACTGCTCTATCCTACTCTGATAGTCATGATGCATGCCACCACAGCTCGTGTCTGTTGGCCTTTGTCCCATAAAACAATATTGAAAATATTATCCTGCAGTCGTCCCGTTTGACGTTTTGATCTACGACATGGCCATGAGAAAAAATGTAGTGGTACCTATAAATTACCTATGCTGAGAATGAGAACTAGACGACAAACTGGATTTTTCCCAGTGGGGCCAGTGGTCAGATTGATGGTCATACTAGTCTGGCCAACGGGAATATTGTCAAAAATTCTTTCTAATTTCTACTAAGCATACCATATCAAACTGGTGTACCTTCCTAGGTATCAATTTTAACGTTGTGATTATTTAAATTACATACCTACTTCCTTCTTAATATTGTAAGAATATACATAACTAGGTATCTTGTTAGCATCTTACTTGTTAGAAACAGTTGCTAAGTAGGTACTATATTGATTAGATTTTGAACAAGTCATTCGTAGGTATCTAAAGCAGGAAGTAGAAATAGATAATGTATAATTATAATAGATGAATAATTATACATTAATAATGTACCTACTTACCTACCCTAATGAAAGAATTAATTGATTTGGCTGACAACAGCAGATACTAACTAGAGGCGACATCGACACTATCGTCCGGATAATGATAACATTATTGAGATATAGTTACAACTTTTTATTTAAATAAAGAAATTATATGGTTTTCATTCTTGTGTGGCTTATAAAATGATAAAATAGTAGATTACACACCGAGGGCAGGAAAGTAAGAAAAGTCTCAGATCTCATGTAATCTGAGGAAAACATGGGATCTGAGGCTTTCTTATTTACTGCCCGAGGTTAGTATACTATTTTTTTCCTCGACGGAGGCGGAAAGCGGCAACTTCGTTTAGCGCAGCGGTACGGGACGGGTGGCTATGTTATAGCCCCATCGTGTCTCCACATAATACATGAAAATAAAAGTTTATACTTAATCAAATACTTGTATCTACTAAACTACTGTCGCAATGTAATAACTAAGCAATAGGGACTTCACATATTACGTTCGAATCGGGCATATTATGTAGGTATCTGTTGTCGTTAAACCACTGTTCATACGGAATCATTGGTAGGTACCAGGCCCTGTAACCCGACTTTCGATTATCAATATATATCGCGACTGTTTCGGTCCGAACTTCATAGTAATAGAGTTGACATTGGAACGAAAACGATCACGCAATTGCGAAGTTCGAATGGGAGTCGTATTGTAGGTCTGCTATTGAGTAGTCACGTCACTCGTCGATTGTTGGTTGTCCCCTGCTGGGCCTACAACGAAGCTCCAGAGGTGGCTCAAGATAGTGTTCTTTTCGAAAAACATTCCTTGAAGAGTTGAAGTCACCAAAATACATAAACTACCGTACAAACAACGTCAAGCACTCTTGCTATACATGATGAAATTGATATCATTAGCATCCTTTTAAACTAACAGTCTACCCATCGAACTGAACTTCTATCACTATGGGAGCAAAGCAAACCGATCGGAGCAAAAAAATAATCAGCTGTTCCATACTAAACTGCAATGCTTACTCGACTCAAATATATGCAACAGCTGATTATTTATTTGCTCCGATTTGTTTGCTTCCATAGTGAAAGTTGTTCAATTTGATGGGTAGACTCTTAGTTAATAATGATGCTAATGATATCAATTTCACCCTGTATAAACTTGACGTTGGCAAAATCATCACAACCGAGATGGCAGACATTTTTATAAATAGAATATAATACTTAGAAGTTCTAAAGTCCGGGTAGACCCCCTGCCCAGCGCGTAAGCGAAAAATTCTTCGTCTATGCCCCCTGCGTAACATATGAACAAAATTAACTCGCGATTTCAACTTGTCTCCCATAATATAAGATTTGCAGTTAATCATCTTGATATTGATCATTCAGAAACGTAAAGTCAGTAGATTCTACTTACTGCCTGATTAGATAAAATACGTGGTAGCATACGGCGCGGAGCCACGCTATGATAAGTATGATATGATACCTACAACGGCAACGCTTGTTATTGTTTCAAACCTTCTGGGAACAGATAACGAGTACGAGATTATAACATTGTAGAACTCTGCCACTCACTGCTGGCAATACTTGTACCCATTATCTACAACCACATTAACATTATAAACTGTATTGTCGAATTAACAAAGTAAGAATCACCTACCTAAGAACTTCGGTACCTAAATAGGTACTCGACATTCAGGGTTCCAATAAAATAGTTCATATTATTTCTTCAAGTAGGTAGTACCTATGTGTGTTGGAATAATAGTTTTTTTCGTATTGTATTTTTGGGCGAAATAAACGGTTAAAATAATTTTTTTAGGAAATTTAAAATAAACTACAAAATTATGATATTAATGTGCTTGATAACCCGATCAAGCACATTAATACCTAGTGGCAAAAATTATTTAAATATAACCGTAATCTCAACTTTGTTAATTAATAGCATAATCGTAATAAATACGTAGTAGGTACCTAAATAGGAGAAAAAGCTCTACATTCCTGGTTTCTAACTCAGTCCAATGAAACATCAAGGATAACTTTATCGAATCAATTAGGTACCATTATGATTTGAATGACACAAAACAATAGAAAAGCTTATCGTTTATCGGCATAAGGCACCATGCATCGATCAAATCATAAATCGCTTCTTTGTAACTAAGTGTACTTAGTATTTTATCTGGCAATGATTCTACAGAACCGTAGGCAGGGCTGTCTAGACTAGTATAGTTAGTATGTAGTTGTAGTAAGTAGTGAGATGAGAGCCGGTGTGGCGCACAGATGGGGCCATGGAGGTGTACGAGGAAGGTCGGGAGTGCGTCAACTGCGGCGCCAACAACACGCCGCTGTGGCGGCGCGACTCCACCGGGCACTACCTGTGCAACGCGTGCGGCCTCTACCACAAGATCAACGGCGTCAACCGGCCGCTCGTGAAGCCGAGCAAACGGCTGGTGAGTGACCAGCGCACTAGTAACGCCTCTCTTTGCGAACAGGTGCCGACGCGGAGCTGTTCACGCGCTTCTATAAGGAGGGCTCCGTGCAGAGATGGATGAGTGTGGAGGGCATGGCCAGGGGCATGAAGAAGGTGAGTCGGTGGCGTGTAGACTAGTGCATGCGTTCCGTTCTGTTCTTCCTTCGACCCCTCGTCCTTCGGTCTCTTGCACGCGATTCTATTTCCTATACTTTCCGCAGTGGCTTTGGTGAGTGATAGGAAACTACACGCTACCGCTCCCCACTTTGCAAAGTGCCGCCTTTGCTTTGAACTGCTTGCACTTACGTAAATTTTAATTAGATAAGTGGTTTCTAGTCGAGGAGATAACTTATCGGTCGGTCGTCGCACGTCTCCCGGTGGCGCGGGCGGTGGACGGTGGACGGTGGACGGGGCAGCCCGAGCGGGCGGGTTACATACTGGTACTGGTCGGGGGAACGTTACGTGGGCCGTAATGAGAGCCGGCTCATTAATCAGTAATCGAGGGCTCCTGCAGCGAGCGCGGCGGCAGATAACGGCCAGATAGCGCATGCGCCGCGCTCGGCCACTTTGCTGATTCGCTTGTATATTGGGGCTCGTGCAGTCGCGAGCTGACTGCTCTGACAATGGGTTATCTCCGAGACACACGCACACAGACGAGCGGAGTGCGGCGCGGCCGGCCGTGTGGACAGGTAGTGGCGACTCGCAACCAATCGCAGGCGACTCCGCCCCGCGCTCCGCCGCGGCTCTGGACATCCATTATTGGACAATGGCATCACATTATTGTAAAGCATGCGCATAATAAAGTTTACTTTTTGTATTGTCTAGTCCTGTTTGTATTTGAGTATGTTAACGATAACAAATGGTGGTGGCGCACGAGTAGGTAAGACTTGGATAGAGATTGATGTTATTGTAGTTTAGATATTTGCACGTATTAGAACCTTATTGCATAATTTCAAATACCTACATATAAAATTTGTAAATAAATCACAATCATTTTTTTACATTTGAGGGAACGATCATATAGTTGATATACTTACCTACAATGAAAAAAGCTAGGACGATTTAACAAAGAAAAATACGAATAAACACAATGAAAGTTTTCCTCTTATGATTGAATTAATTCGCTTTTGTACCAGAAACAGTACCCAACAAAAAACAAACAGAAGTCTCACAACGATGTACCTACCTCACGTTATTTTATGCTATCAGTCAGCGCAGCGGCGACATGGTCAGTGCTGTACGAACTGTGGGTCGCGCAACACGACGCTGTGGCGACGCAACAACGACGGAGAGCCCGTCTGCAATGCGTGCGGCCTCTACTACAAGCTGCACGGCATCAATAGGTAACCTTCCTTAGTCTATCTCAGCCTCTACTATAACGCCACTATGGCGGCGCAACAACGACGGCGAGCCCGTCTGCAACGCGTGCCGCCTCTACTACAAGCTGCACGGCATCAATAGGTAACCTTCCTTAGTCTATCTCAGCCTCTACTATAACGCCACTATGGCGGCGCATCAACGACCGCGAGCCCGTCTGCAACGCGTGCGGCCTCTACTACAAGCTGCACGGCATCAATAGGTAACCTTCCTTACTCTATCCCAGCCTCTACTATAACGCCACTATGGCGGCGCAACGACACATTGTCACAGTAACTTTAAGTGTCCTGAACAACTGGCGACGAAGAATGTATATAATTATTCTGTATATAATTACTCCCAGGTAGACACCGTTACACAAAACTTTTTTTTAACGAGGCTAATATCTAATAAAAGTCGTGCCTTTTTACTTAATCTGAATCTGCTATGACTGTGATTGACGATTAAAAACTCGGGGCTAATTTAGGACATCGATAATGTTTTTCAGTTGTTAGTAGAAAGTAGGTACACACGGCGACACATCAAGCTATACAAAACCAACATAAGCTGACCGCGCCTAGGTCGAGTAACGTATAGCATCGCACGGCCAGCTTATGTTGGTTTTGTATAGCTTGATGTGTCGCCGTGCGTACAGATCAACAATGGTTATTAGAAACATTATTGTTCCCATTTCTAATATTTTAAATGCCTACCTAATTACAATTTATTAGCAATAGAATATAGGATACGATCATCAATACAAATAGATCAATAAGTAGGTAATGTATATGTCATTGTAAAGCAACGGTAGGTAACTATTATAAGGAAAATATAAAGTTTACTCAACCGCAAATACATGTTTTGCTTGATAACGAATATAAGTCTTTAATAAAACAATGACTGGATAAGCGATTTAAAATAAGAGATGTTTCACAACTTAAAAAACCAACTAGTAGGTACGTAGAACATTTTGTGCTACTAGTCAACAACATGAAACTTGGAAAATCACAGGAAAACTGAATATTCGTAAGATAAATAAAAAATTCAAATCTGTGTCCTTTCAGGCCATTAGCGATGAGAAAAGACGGCATCCAGACAAGGAAACGAAAACCGAAGAAGTCTGCAAATGGTGCGAAACCCAACAGCGAATCCTCGAAGAAGGATGGTCACAGTTCACCTGGCGTTGACGGTAAGTTTCAACTTCGCCTTAGTATGTAGATATACTATAAAAGTTGTAGGTCGATACATCAGGATATGAATCAAACCTAACCTAACCAACTGCTAAAAATAAAATATGCTGTACAAAATATTTTAAGATGGGACCGCACCTCACAACAGTTCAGTTCATTGGTGTAACAGAAAGACGTTTTAAAAAGAGGTTGGTAGTTGAATTGAAAGAATAGATTGTTTAGGTATGTACCTAACCTAACGTGTGTGATATTGATACATATAAGTAAAACAAAGAAACGCGCAACATGTTCGACAATGCTTATCTACACTCGGCGTTGTGATCCGCAGCAATATAGAAAGCGTGGCATCTCCTTTTACCCGTGGGTAAGAGTTATTACGTTTTCGGTAGAGTTCTTTGGGTACCTAACTGTTTAATACATACTTACCATGATAGCAATGACCGTTAGGAATCAAAATGTATGGTGTTTTGAGAACGGATGCTCACAGATCAGCTAGCTAGGCGTCTAGTGGACTGGACCACCGACAGTCAAGTTATACCAGTAAGACCTCGAGCATTCATCATCTGCCAGTTCAGGTTCAGGTGCTAATTGCGGAAATACTATCTAATCAATTAATTAAGAAATAAATGTTAAATTGGAGCAAAACAAAAATTTGTTGAATTTCTTCAGCAGCGGAGTGGGCCAACGACGACTGTGGCAATTAATTATTTATCGCATGCAAGGTGACGTTGTAGTCGGCTCCTATCAGCGGCAGCGGAGGTTGAAGTTTTATTAACATTTAGATGTGACGGTCGCATCAGGTGCTCATGCTTTCTAAAACTTTAACTGTATAATATATTAATTAAGTAGGTATGCTAATATGGGAATATTAATCACCATAAAAGTCTCTTGCGTGTTATTTCTGGTAGAAAGGTAGGTAACTCGAAATCAATAATTAAGATTTATGGAATGAGCTGAAAATTTTGCCGAATGCCGAGACCACAAGACTATCGTATGAAGAGAGAGAACGGTGATCTCTATACCTACCTAATAAGTAGGTAGACTAGGTACCTACCAAAAATAATGTTCCTCGAACTTCACTACACGAGGGGTTGATGGTATGGTAGGGTACAATATAAAACCTTTAAACACCTAATCCCACGATAACTTTGCTTTCATAAAACTTGAAATCATATTAGAGTATTTGTTACAGAGAGCAAGCCAAGTATATCAGAAGTGGCGCTACCTCTAACCTCGTCGATGCAGCACTCGACGAAGCACCGCGACTCGCTGGCCACGCCAGAGACCTCGCCGCACTCGCACCACCAGCACGGCCACACTCAGGGCCACACGCACGGCCACAGCCACGGCCACGGCCACGGGCAGTACCCGCTGGCGCTGCCCACGGCCCCGTTCCTTCCCAACGCGTCGCTCTTCAACATCAAGAGCGAGCCCAGCGCCTCCAACGGGTACGAAGGGTACGCGAGCCACGCCGGACAGCACTACCACTCCCAGCAACACTACTTGCACGCCTTACAGGTAATTCATAAATATGAAACGTAGCCTAAGGTTATAGAACACCACAAAGTCAACTTCTATAAGATGAGCAATTCTCCTTACGATAAATACCTTCACCATTAAATACGTGCACCAGTAGTACCAGG
The DNA here is from genome assembly GCA_927399405.1 of Agonopterix arenella. Classification (NCBI taxonomy): domain Eukaryota; kingdom Metazoa; phylum Arthropoda; class Insecta; order Lepidoptera; family Depressariidae; genus Agonopterix; species Agonopterix arenella. The sequence continues at coordinate 21,326,200 of OV656692.1, read as the reverse complement.
GTGGAAAGAGAGCACAGGAAGATAATGGAAACTCTAATCATCTCCTACAATCCCTTAAAACAATCCCACTTCCTGTGTCTGTGTACAAAACCGTATTGCATTACTTTGGGTCGGTCCGTCAGAAACTTTTTTAACATAAAAATGTTTAAGATGTGGCTTCTCATTTAGCATGTTTATGGTGTTCTGAAGGGTGGACGAGTTGTTAGTATTTCGCCCCAAAAATACGCTACAAACCAAATCCAAAGAAAACCAAGGCAATCAAGAAAAGCAGCTGTCTTTTCTAAACTGAGTACCACACTGCGAACCCAACATATTCTAAACCCGATATTCCTTCTCCACAGTACGGGCTGGGCAACAGCGAGGAGGAGGAAGGTAGCGGGTTCCTGCACCAGCGCAACGTGACGGCGCACGCCAAGCTCATGGCCTCCACGTAGCGGCCCCCACCCGCCAACTGGCCACAGTTGCCGAACACTTGCCACAACGCGCACAAGGGGACTTTCCCTATGATGCGCTGAAGATTACATCATTGAACGGTCTGGGAGCAGATCTCCGATAAAAAGTGTACCTATATCTTAAATTAAATAGTTATACCCTGGATATCTCCGTTAAAAGAACCGCGGCCATCTAGGAATTTTACAATAATTGTAACAAAAGATTGTGAAACGTTCTTGAATGACAAGAACAATGTTAATCCATATCCTGTAGGTATTTGATGAGCTATTGAGGTCATGGCAGCCTATACAAGTTATTGTTGCCATGGACTGCATTTTTGTAAACCATTATCGATTCAATGTCAGTTTAATTCAAATTATATGTTACGGGGATCTTTTTTATAATGCTTCATGAATACAAACTCAATCGAACTAAGTGACTCTTAGAATGTTTAAAAATATAGGTATCTAAGCAACAATGTTATTAAATATCACCAACCAATTAAACCCTAGTGATTGTTATTTTCTCATTTGTAAAACTGCAGAGCCCTCTTTTGATTCCATTTCATTTTTATTTAATAACATTTTTTATCTTCCTAAGTTTCACATTAGTAGGGTCCCTGAAGTTTGTATGGAACACGATGTAGGTATGAGGTTGACCATTCAATTCATGATGACATGTCCTTTCGGAATCTCTTAGACCTTAGTATTAAGCCCTGAGTTTGATTAGTTAAATTATCGAAGCATTCGAAAGTTACGTTATTTTAGGGGAATTCTTTACCTGTAAAATGTAAAGGTATTATTTTCAAAGTAATAAGATAAATAATAATGTAAATAAAAACACAAGTACATAGATATTTCTTTTTCGACTGAATAGACGTCGTGTGATGTATTATACTAGACAGGTAAGTAGATATAAGAACTTCAATCAATAACCATACTCTATAACAATAATACAAGTTTGTGCATCAACTTGAAGAGGGAAAAGATAGCGTATACGTGAAAACGAAGCGTGCCGTATACTTCATAACTATGACTTTATCGAGGTGCTACAGAAGAAACAAAACATCTTCATCACAATGCGAAGTGGTCACATTTCGAAAGAATTTGTAATATTTGATATTTCACTGCAGTAAGGAATTTTGGGATATTCCCGAGGTCCCACTCGGCTAGGGCCCCAGGTTGGGGCCAACACAAGACAAAAATTCTCGCTGCCCCCGCATGTTACCTCTGGGGCCAACGGGAAAATATGTTATCGTTGTCGCCCACTAAAATAGAATCAATGGATTTTTAATGAAAACACTGTAAATAGTTTAATAATCAACTGTATTTTGTTTTTGCAATAAAATAGTGTGCTTTATATATCAACAATTAACTTCTTCTTCTTGTAATCACACAAATCAATTAGAATGAAACTGAAAATTTTCGAAAGTTACGTTATTTACGTTACGATTAGCAAAGTAAACATTTTTTTATAGTATGTAGGCTAAAATCTAAAATCACAATATTAATCAATTTTCGTATTCATTTACGTTAATATTAGGTTAGTATAATCCTATAACAATTAGTAAAATATCTAAAATCACAGATCAATCACTGTGACAAGAAATTTTTGTGATTGTTTAATAAAAAGAAAAAAGTATAATTATTGATTACAAGAAGGAGAAGAAGTTAATTATTGATGTGTAAAGCACACTATTTTATTGCAAAAACCAAATACCTACAGTTGATTACTAAACTATTTACAATGTTTTCATTAAAAATCCATTGATTCTATTTAAGTGGGGGACAACGATAACAAATTATCCCGTTGGCCTCAGAGGACATTCGGGGACAGCGAGAATTGTATTCCTGTTGGTCCCCACTGGGGCCTTAGCCGTGGGGACGTCGGGAATAACTCAGGAATTTTCACGTCCTTCTACCATCACAGCCCGGGAGCAAACTGAATTGATACTTAGTACCTACAATAAGTTGGGACGCTTAACTCTACCTTAGGGGCACGTTTTCACGGTCAACTTGCATCATCTATTCCCTCTCAAGTTAGTCCAACTATTTCGCCTTGCTTTGCTGTGCTAAAGACAGTCTCTGATAAAAGTGTTTCGCATTTTAAAAAAAAAACATTGTGACGGTTGTTAAAACATTTGAACATCATGCTATGTAAAATACTAGTCTTATAATAATCATATTTGGGACTAGATAACGAATTTCAACGTTTTATAATAGCATGTGAGCATTTTGTTAATTATCAGTAAATTATGTAAATAGTCTGAAGATAAAGCATTAATACATTATGCATGCATGAAATTATGAAAACACTAGTTTTTCTATGTTAAGCAGAAATGCCTCTTGCTTATTCAAGTAGCAAGTATCTACTTCTTAGTACAACTTCCAGCTAAACCCCATGATCGACTGCCGGCTAGGCCTTGCCTAGTAAACTGTTGTCAAATTATAATAATAAAATGGCATTTATCAATAGTTGTAAATATGTAATACGTAGTATGTAAGTGAAACAAGTAGATCTATTATAAATTAGAACAAAAAGGCATATTATTAGATAAGTTATCAACAGTTTATTATCAACAACTGATTTATCACAGTATTGTTAATTAGAAACAAATCTCCAATTTATATAATTCCAAACTATGTACAAATTGAATCTGTTAATAAATATTTGATTGAGCACATGAGGATGTTGTTTGGCTAATCTATATTCCTGTATGTCTCACAATTGGCTAGTGGATTGTTTCTTATGGCACGGGCATAATAGCGTTGTCTGGGTCTGTTGTTATGCCTCTCCGTGGTTCTCGTCCGAGACGTCCTTGAGAGCTTTCCCAGCGAGCCGGTAGTAGCACCACTGCTCGGAGCCGGTCAGGTTGACGGCTCCCTTGCCCTCGTAGAATTCTCTAGCATTGTTCCACTCCAACACATGGAAGTCCAGACGGGAGCAGCCACTTGAAGATGCTTCCTACAATATTTGTTCAAAAGGTTCTACTATTATCAACCGGTTTATTTTCTAATTTAAAGCTTGTAACATATTGCAATGAAGTACCTACAAAGATTTTATTTATTAAGCATATAAAAGTTAGAGCCAATATTGACTCAATCAACAGTCAAACAAAAGCACCACTAAAACTTTTTAAACTACTGAAAAGATTACTTTTGATATAAATAGATTAATTGAATTATGTAGTTTATATTATGATTGCCTACCTACTGTTAAAGTGTTTGATTTGAGAAGAAATTCAATAATCTGTTAATGAAACCTACTCCGGTACCTATCAAGAGAGAAGATAGGTGACTACACAAAAAATTTATACAGGGTCCTTCTTAATAATGCCAACAGTTTTTTAAGGGGAGGACCAGACCATCAAACTGAACAACTTTCTCTATGGGACCAACATCGAAATCTTGAAAATAATATCAGCTGTCCCATTCATTTGGTTTGAGTAGGTTTGCAGTTTTGTATGGAGAAGCAGATTTTTTTTTGCGGTTTCGATGTTGGTGCCATATAGAAAGTTGTTCAATTTGATGGTCTGATAATCCCCTTCACAAAGTGTCAGCATATTAAGGACCCTATTATGTATCCAGTATAGATAACATTGTAGGCAGATACTTGGATTCTAATAAGATAGCTAGCATGCATGTGGTTGTGGGACTGTGGGTCACCTTAGCGACGGCATGGAACAGCCTCTGTCCGAGGCCGCGGCGGCGCTCCGCGGCGCGCACGTACAGGTCCTCGAGCAGCACGGCGCGGCCCTGCCACGTGCTGTACGTGGGACAGTACAGCGCGTACCCGACCACTTGCGCGCCTCCCCGACCACCCGCCCCCGCCCCGCGAGCGCCCAGCTCCGCCACCTTGCACGAGAACGCCGGCGGATTCCTCTCGAAACCGTCCCGCACCAAGTCTGCGACACACAGCAGAACTATCAAACTTTCCCTGATACATTAATAGGTAAATCTCAGACATTGGTCAAGTTATAACTTACCATTCACAGACATCTTGGGCCCGTTGGACATCTTCTCGAAATCGGCGAGCTCCTGAAAAACGACTCTACTCGTTCAAAAAATGCAATTATTTAAAACTTATATACCTAACAAAGGTAAACTTTAGATAAACCTGGATCATTTCCGCCACAGCCGTCATGTCTTCTTTCTTTGCGGCGCGTATTGTAACTTCGTCATTGCCGTATTTTTCGCTCATTTTGTAGGAGAAGCAATCACTTTGGATTTTACAAATTAACTTATTTCAGAAAGTTTTTCAAAATTGTTTTCTAATCACAATTATCAATCATGTGCAAGGAATATACTACTCTCTACATCATGTGTCAATTGTCATTTTTTTTGTACAATTCAAGGTAAAGGGTTAAAAATCCCTTACAACTGATGTCTGCAATAAAATTATCTTATTTATAGCAATTAAAACGTTAGTGTTCTACGTGTTGACGCTTCTTTGGAATTTTTGAAGGCAATCGAAAAACGCAGGAAACGCAGAGAAGTCCACAGGAAAGAGGTGAACCGACCGCTTTGCCGCGCTACAAAATGACGGAACACATTTCCTGTTTACGACCCATACACCTTCATATTTTACTGAACTGTATATTGTTCACTTGCACGACACTTTGTTACGCAAAACAACACCAATTTCACGAACCAAAACTCACTATAAACAATAAAATATGAGGACTCCAAACGTAGCTGAAAAATAACCGCCAAAAACCCCGTGTCAATTGTCAATGTCAAGTCCTCAGAGTGTTTTTTAAATAATTTATCCTTTCGGAAAGGCAATGGTAACTAGTCCTTACAGCCTGGTCATAAGTTATATTATTCTTTGTACTTAAATCTAAACTAACCTAACCTTATACAATACCTAACTCTTGAAATGCGAGAGTAATTCCAATGTTCAAGAGTTTTACGCGAGGATCAATCCGAATAAAACGGGAGCGCCTTCTTTATTTCTCACTTTTACTATATTGTTCTCCTTTAACGGCACATTATTATACTAATTTTAAGTCTAAGTCTACAGTAAATAATGGTCTAAAGTTAAGGGGAAGACACCTTACCTAATTAGTAATTACCTAAAACTAATTTTAATTGTTTTAAAAAAATCCAAGAAAACAATTTTTCGGGATTTTTCCATTTCGTCTACCAGACTTAAAGTTTTTTAACACTGTCCGTGCAAATGATAACATTTCCAAGATCTGATTTTTGTAAAATATTGCTGAATGTAATGTTGAACCAATGTATCCAGGTAACATTTTTGTTACTAACTTTTAAGAATGACTTGAAAAAAAATTAAGAGTTGAAAAATTATCTTCTTCCCCTTCCGATGATCGAAATTGAAAAAATTCTCCTGTAAAAACAAATGTATTAGTTACACTGAACTAGACCATTACTTCAAAAACTTTTACACTTAACCAGCTTTGTAAATTGGTATAAAACTTACATCTAGGCTTTGTTGTTACAAAGTTATTGCTGTTAATTTGAAACGAGGCACTAATTTAAACAACTAAAATTATTGTGTTTTAAACGTCTTCTAGTGCCTAATATGGTTGCCTAAGAGCCGGAATCGGTAATTAAGATACCATTGTGTTCAGATTTAAGAATTTCACTTATACCTACCGCTCAAATCTGCATTTTCAGAGGAAACGTTGATTAAATTGATAAGGTATATTAAGGTATCCTTTTTTTTTATTGTTGTCATAAAAAAAAATAAGTAAATCAAAAAATCATGTCTGGTTCGAATCCCGATTCCCAACTCTAACAAAAAACGTTATATGAGACGTGCACCGCCGCCATTAAATTTCTTTGAACGGTTGCACACGTTTCATACATTCTGGATCATCGGTCACGACCAGTTTTTAGTATGGAAGTCCCGACTCTTATAACTTATAACAGAGGGAGTTACAGTCTCTTTGCCCGGTTCGGTCATGGATGTTTATATGTTTGTGCCGCTGTTGTATGGTTTCCATAATAAACAGCCTATAGTGCTTGCTTGGGATCATTACAACATATGTGCCCGTGAGCGTTATTTTATTTATTATTAAAATTAAATACAATTAATTAACAATTTAAACAGATCTTGTAGATCTTTTCTAAAAATTGTCATTGACTTTGAATTGATTACAGTATTTTGAAAATATAACCAGACTTCGTTTGTATGGAGTGCGCTCTGAATTACATCCCCGGCTGCTGCGACATGCTGAGGCGGACGTTATACAAAAACAAATAATTACAAGTATTCATAGTTCGACTAGAGCGGTGTCACTAGTGCTTATTGGCCCATCATTATCTGTATATATGTGGGCCATATATTAGTTTCGTATTAGTTTATCTTAGTTAGTTTACCAAGGCACAAAAACCTTTTTTTTTAGAGAAAGGGACCAGATTTATAGAAAAAGAAAAGGAAAAAATTATGTAGTATTTTTTTTAATTAATAATTACTTTACAGTTCAGTCAACTTCCATGTTGAAAATAAAAAGAACAATGAAATAAAGTGTACATTTACAACTTATGAATCTTGGTAATAACAGTAAGTATATTATTTACAAATTAATATGTACGTGCTTTCAAATGTAGTATAAAAAATATTTCTGTACTTTAAATTTAAAACGTACATATTGCAACGTACTTAGTTTACTATATAAATCTACTTATGGTGATCGAGAGAGTTGTTAAAAGTTTTAATTTAAAAGACATTATTGTCGCTACTTAGAGCCATATCACATAAGCGATTTTTGAGCGTAAGCGATGTCGCAACTGCACCGCAACTACGACGCATCTGCACCGCCGCGTAGTCGTATCGCGATTTTTATTAAGCGTTATCGCTGCGATACGATATCGTTCCGTCAACGTCTCAACGTCTATGTTTAAAAATCGCTTGTGATATGACTCTTACATAGCTACTGTTAGGTGAAATAATATTAAATTGAATATTTTACATAAATGATAATCTATGACCGTAAACTAACCCTAATAACTAAATAATTACGTATCTACTATACAAGTTAATAGTGTGATAGTCACACAGACATCTCCAATAACATGACATGACATGACACATCGAATGTCTTTATATTAGTCACGTTGTATTTAACCGGCGCCCCGGGTAACCGGCGACCAAAACGTTTGGAAGGCCCTTTTCACACGTTCCGATTTCCAGATAGCCGGCGGATATCCGGCTACCGGAACGTGTGAAAAGGGACTTTTAAATGTTTTGGTCGTCGGTTACCCGGGGCGCCGGTTGTCTATTCACTGAAACGCGTTAATATACATTTTTGTTCTGAAAACTAAATAGGTACTGCTTATAAAAGCCGCACAGTGTAAGGCGCGGTTTATATAGAAGAGGCGTATGTATCCGAACCGAATTTAATTGAATAAATATATTTGTATTTGTACGTGGCGCGGGCGGGGTGCGGCTATATAAGAGCAATATAGTACGCATTTAGTATATAGTACGTAGCATAGCGTCGTATGGAGAATTACGCCCGCGCCTCCAGGCGACGTCGCCTGGTGGCGCGAACGCGATTTTCCTTTACGACAAAATCAACGCTATGCTACGTACTATAAGGTTTATATTGGTGTTACTTTGACTATTCGCCACCGCCACATGTCTCTTCTGTGTAAACAGCACCTTAGAATGCGCGCAGAAATATAGGCGTGTGCCTCTTTACTTAGCACAGTGCGGGAGCGGGCGCGGCACGAACAGATCGCCTTAGACTCCGAGCAGCACTCTCACAAACCCGTATTCGCTTGTGAAGTGGAGACACATAAAAAGTCCTTTCCTAGTTGCGAGTGTAATGCGAGCGCGCTCGGTGAGACTCAGAGTACTTGTGTAACTACCACAAAGCTTCCACGGAGCGCACGGCATGGTCACGTGACGCACGACGCCCATAAATTCGGTATGTCAAGTTTTTTTGGTATCGAGTTTATATATTTTTTTAGAAAGTAGACATCATTTTAAGAGCTAATTAAATTTTTTTACTATTCATCGAGTTTATCACTAAAAATTTAATTATAAAAATAATTTGATTTGTAATCTCTAAACGAAAAAGTAGTTGCGAGAAAATCATTCGAACTCTATGAACAAAAACTTAACATGTGATTTAAAAATCACATGTTTTCTCTTTCTGACATTATGCTGAAATCAGAAACGGCAACCGCAAATGTCAAATTTTGATTTTTATTTTTTAATGGCCAGTTATTTTAAGTAGATTTTTAGTTTACCAAGGAGTGACTCGTCGCACTGGAAAACGACGTTATTTTATTTAAAAAAATTTTTAATCCTTTCATTTTAAAATCTCTGACATGGAAAATATTGCTATTGAGACAATTATCTCAAAATGGTTTTCGCTTCAGTCTTACAAAAACAACTTGACATACCTACCAAATTGTATACTGGCGCCACATCCACATATACACAGCACGTGCGCATCAAACTGTAACCCCTTTGAGGTATTCCCTCGTGCGATCAGAGTGTGGTACCAACAACCCCGGGTCACAGCAACATGGAAGAGAAGACGCGCGAAGCGGGCAGAGTTGTGCGTTACACGGAGACGGAGGTAGGTCAGTGCGCGTAGTGCCTGAGCGCGTGCCTATGAAACTGTAGCCTCTATGCTATAAGGTATTCAGTCGTGTGCACAGAATGCGGTACACACAACACAGCCCCCGGGCCCCGGGCCCCGGGCCCCGGGGCACAGCCACAGCGACATGGAGCAGAAGACGCGCGGCGCGGCGCGGCGCGGGTAGAGTGGCGCGCTAGACGGAGACGGAGGTAGGCGCAGGCGCAGGCGCAGGCGCAGGTCAGTGCGCGTAGTCCCTGAGGCCGAACTCCGCCGCGTACGCGCCCGACCACGAGCCCGCCGTTATCGTGGACGTCGACGCTGCAACACACGACAATATAACACATACGTTAGAGAGTTTAGTGACACACTACGGAACATAAGGAACATGCTGGACCTATGTCCATGGAGGCCTATGCCTCCCCCAAAGATCGCCATAACGAGCGGTCCTGTGCTGCTCTCATCCAACGGGTTCCCGCCGCCTTCACCAGGTCGTCGGTACACCGTGTGCCGGGTGTAATCATAGGAATAGAATAATAGCGTTAAATGTTAGGATTCGCCTACAAAATGTCAACATACGCCTACCAATCACGTGTTGGTTTAACCATAGTTTCGCTTCTATAATATACTATTCTATCTAAAGCCTGACCAGAAATATAAAAAATCTGGTTTGGGGGCGCTGCAATCGACTATAACCTTTAATATCAGTGTTCCAAGTACAAAAATTGGTTCCAATGATTTTCCGCGATATAGCGAGGTTTTTCATATTTCTGGTCGGGCTTCATATTGTACTATTCATATGGTCTTCTTCTTCTTTTTATCGTGTGGGCAAGTGATACAAAACAAGTTACATGCATTTTTGTCATAGGACTTAACCTTTGAGGGCTACAGGGCCGAGAAAGTAACAGTATTTCAAAAATTATGAAATATGTTTGTATGTTTTGTAGGAAATTTTATCAGGTTTAATTTGTACCTGCAAAACTTTTCGATACGACTAATAGACTTTGAGATGTAAGCAAAAAACCAGGAAACGGGATGGTTTTTCGATTGCTGCAAAGTTAGCACAGGTCTTTCGAAGTTGCAAACTTGGATATACGCTACTGGTAGTGGTCCTAACAACATATAAAAAAATCAGAACTAGACGTTAGTTTGCGATTTTAATGTCCGATATGACGGGCCTACTGGTACTACTAGTAACACCTAATGAGGTGGTTTAGACCATCAAACTTACATTACGAAGATAACATGCGTGCATCGAAAAAAAAAGTCAGCCATTCATATATTATACTTCATCTTAGAGGATTACTTCATACTCGTACCTAAGAAGTATATAAATTTAGACTTAGGACTGAACAAAGCAAGCTCGAAATTTTACATTACTGTGACTTGACTGGACCATAACTCTGTCTACGCGAGCAAGGGCGCAGATATGCCACCCTGGGTGACGGCTACATTGTTGCGCCGTTCGGTGTAGAGACTCCAGGGTCACGGCACCAGGGCCGCGGGGGCCAGACGCCCGACAGCTCTTCAAAGAGTTGTCCGCGACCAAAGGGCTGGCGGCCTTGAGCACGTCTTCTGTTTATAAGTCGAACGGAAGCCGAGCTCAAGTAGTGGCTTATCCCTTCTTCGTTTATGTATTTTTACATAAGTTGTGTATACTTTTGGAAATATTATAATTTAGTAGGATTAATTTGATAGAGCAGTACAACAATAAACAGAAACTATAGAGCCAGCGAAGCGAGCTCGAAATTTTTCAATATTATAACTTGTCTTTGTCAGTAATTAGAACTCTGATGTACTGGACACCTGGGAACTACAGGGAAGAGTAAGCCAGATCCAGGAGGGGGCAGTTGCCCCTCTCTTATCTTGGTACGTCTAAGTATCTATTCGATATCCAATATAGTGGAGTTATAAATAAGGTATAGTGTAACAGTATGTGTTCTATGTATGTACTCACATAGTTGTAACTTCTGTGTGGTGGCGGAGGCTCGGGAGTCCGGACTGCGCTCCTCCTTGGTTTCCGTCACTGTCACAGTTACAACTAATTAATAATAATTTGTTTGTAACATAGTATCATATTATTGAACGACACTAAGGCACGTATTAATAAATTGAACCTCAACGATGTGCCCACGTAAGTTTCCACTTTAACACAGATATTCTAATACAAGTAGTACTTTACTATGCGTTAGGTTAGGGTACTGAAGTAAG